>JAAMPI010000382.1:0-40352 GCA_013054445.1 Cudoniella acicularis
CAGTCTCAACCTGCTACTCCTACTCCTGCCTCCGCTCAAGAGTACAGACCGTCGAAGGAAGCTTTAAAGATAGACCTTCAAGCTTTTACAAATGCCGTCTTTCGAGAACTCTCAAAGCCTCCCCCGCCCCCTCCTATCGATGTCGCGAAGGCTCTTCAAGCCTATACTATAGCCCTGGACAAGGTCATCGCTACGCGATTAATGGCACATATGACACAGCTAGCAGAGCCTATTAATCGTGTAGTGGCAGTAGTAGAGAATATCGACAAAAACGTAGTGGGCATATCAAATCAACTCGACAGAAGCTATGACTAGGGCACCTCCGTAGAGCTAGCACCTTACTACTATACCGACCGATCCCTCGAAGTTGACACCGTGTCGCTAAGAGCTAGCACCTGACTGCTATTCACAGAGCTGGCATCTTACGGCTACCTTTGGCAGAGGATTAGATAGAGGGATTAGATATAGGAGTTAAGCTATAGAGCTAGGGGCTAGCTCTCCTGAAGGAGGGGATGATGTCACAGACCTGGTTCGGAGGTCTGGTCGGGACCGATCACGTGACCTTATATCGTGTATATAACCTCGTTTCAGACCTCGTCTGAGCTCTTCACCTTAGTATTCTAAGTAATAGAACTACTTTACTGTCAGCGCTGTCACAATTATATAGAAAGACTCCTTAACGTTTCTATCGTCCTTTACTAATACTTCGAGAAATTTATATCCTAATTTTCGCGCTATACCCTCGCCTTCTAGTAGAGATACCTTCCGCTTTATAATATCGACTTTGTTCCTAACGAATACTATTAGTACTCGGAAACTAGAGTAAGAATACGTCGACTTCTTGATTTTTTAGATCTGATCGTATAGTCCTTAGATTCGTATAAAAGATAGTCTTAACGAAATACTATATACTAGTATAAATCCTTTATTAGTACGAATCTATTTATCTCCGAAGTAGGAATATTCGTCTACGCCGGCTATATTAATAATCTCTAGCGTATATTACTAGTCATTGACTACCACTTCTATTATATAGGAATCTTCGATAGTAGGATTATACTTTATAAACGTTAGTACGAACTTTTTAATTATAATATATTCTATAGAACTTATAGGCTTACCTCTTCTACGAAGTCTTTAAATCTAAGTCGTAAGACTAAAACAGTTTTCCTAACGCCTCTATCCCCTAGTACCGCTAGCTTATATACGAATAGTATGATCAGATCTTAACGCGAATATTGCCTAGGTAGTATCGGTACTAAGGCCAGTTAGGATTTAACCGCTACTTATAAAAAGCATTTACGACGTATATAGCCCGAGGTCTAGTGTAATATAAAGGGGGCTAGTAAAAAGCAACTAAGCCGGTCCGTATCGTTTTATTAGCAGCTTACCGCTCTACTATACGAGACGAGGCTACTTCTTTCCGAGTCTTTATACCTCGGCAAGGCCCCTTACTCGTATATATACCGGCCCTATAGTCTGACATTATAGGGACAAGTGGCGCTTTATATCCTAGTTAGAGGCTTTTTCGAGAAAGATAAGTTATTTTTCTCCGCCCCTCTTTATCAGGCACTTAGGGAGTGGCAAAATTTGTCTTAGACTTCGGCTAAGTAGAGAAGTTCTAGAGACTAGAGTTTAGTCGCTAGTAGGGGTTTCCTACGGAGTTAGTATCTTTTAAGTATCTATAGAATCAAATTCGCTACGGAGTACGATCTTCTATATATATTCGGAGAGAAAATCCTAGGTCTAACGTGACTTATATAAGATAATAAGTTAATAATAGCGAGACGATTATTAGTCTAAATCTCTTAATTCTATAGAGGTATCTCTATTCTTTATAATACTATATAGCTACGATTGACTAGGAATTTATAATATATAGATAAAAAGATACGCCTAAGACTATATACGCTAGACTCTACTCGAGGGCCTATAAATCTCTCCTTAATAGACTAGCGGACGCTCCTCTTTATCTATTTCGGTTTCTCCTTTAAGATAGTTCGATTAGAAGTAATCTTTTTATTAAAGCTATAGTCGAGCGGCGATAGTAGGCTAAGACTGTTTATTAGAACTACTTAAGATGATTATTAGGAACACCTTACTATATATTAGTATCCCCTATAAGTTTCTAGGAAGTCGACCCTGTCACGACACTACCAAGTTAAAGTTTCACTACGTCCCTATTGACTAGCTTCCGATCGCTAAACCTCTTCTTCGGATAGATAGTTAACGGGCCACGGAGTTTGTAGTAGAGGGGTAATTATATAGGCACCTGAGTCGGAAGACCCTAAAGAACGTTAGTATTATTTTAGGCCGTAATCTAGAATATTATATTAAGTCTGACTAGAATCTAATTAGAAACAAAGTTATTAACTTACTAATCAATTTAGCTATATCTAAGGTGTTAATATATCTATTAGTGATAGCTTTAGACTTATAAAGAGCGCTAAGTATCGCTTGTAAGTCGAAATTCTTAAAGTAAATCGAACCTATAATACTAATAAGAGAACCGAGTTTATTAAGATTATTAATTATCGTATACTTACTATTAAATTTAAGTTAGTAGACATCTTCGAGGCCGCTAGTAAATATGAACACGCGTCGTATAAGTCTAATAAGTTGAGCTTCTGCTTTACGATTTTAGTATTTCGCGAACGTGGCCTTAAATAAATCCGTAGAATCTTTCCGAAACGCTTATAGTACTCTATCTTAGTTTTTCTTAAGGAGGTGGATAGCCGAGCGGGTGTTATAGTCTTCGAGTAAACTTAGAGCGAGTAACATAAGACATAAGGTAAATTTCTCTCGAACCGGAGGACTAGATTCTTAATAATAGTCAGTATTATAACTTATAAACGAAGTAAGTAATAGGATTACTAGTATATCGTTACTCAAGATGGCCTATTCAAGTGCTGTTTCTAGGTATAGTAGGGTGATTAAGCGAAGGCATGATTTGAGTCCCTTATTACGTCGAAACCAGATCGCCTTAAAGGAGTTTTCGAGGAAGCGGGTATAAGATCTTCTTCTTGCCCCCTATATACTATATATATCTACTTCTATCTTCGTTAATTACGTTAGATCATAACCGAACAGGAATTCGAATTTAGCCTTGTCGAGGAACAGAAAATTGTGATCGAGAAGCCACGGAATATATGATTTATTAATAATAACTTCGTAATACCCGTCGAGTCTTTTCCTAAGAATATATATTCCTAGTACTAACGCTACTTTACCCTAGTCGGAATCGTCTATTTTAATTTCGTCTATTATCACGTAAAAAAAGCTTTTATAGGTTGTTATTTAGACGTATATAGAAAAGCTGACTAATGTTAAGAATAGTTCGCTTATGTTTCTGTTAGTAATAGTAAGTCTAGGGCTCTTAAGAAAGTCTAGGTAGCCTCTTACCTGCTTAGCCTTATACGTGACCTTGGCCTTATATTTGACCTTAACCTTATATTTGACCCCGGCTTTATATATAACCTTAACCTTATTTATAACTAATATACGGCTCTCTCGGTTAGTAATTTTAAGAACTAGAGACTACGGTAGCGTATTAACTACAAGTATTAGCTCGTAATCTATAACCAAATGCCTAGTACCTTCGAGGATAAGAGTCGGTAGCGGTATAATAGGGGAAAGTATCTCGAGCGGTTCGTAATCTATAGTAAAACGGGGCGACGACTCTGACTAATAAAGAAGAACCCTTATTTTATATATAGGGCGTCTATATATAATCTCTCCGACTTTTAAATGCCTTTCTAATAAGGGTCGCTTAAGGACGGAGCGTTTCTAGTAGGGAATCTATAGATTCTACTTTTAGTTTATCTATAACGCTATTTTGATAGGGGGTATATAGTTTCCGCGATTTTTAGTTTAACTATAACGCCTTTTCGATAAAGAGTCTATAGTTTTCGCGACTTTTAGCCTTAAAGTAATACCTTTTCGACAAGGGTTCTCTAGATTCCTAGCCTATATTCTAGAGTCTATAGCTATTTTATTATCTCTAAATCAATAGGTGACGATAGCCTAGGATTGATATATCATATACTAGATCGCTAATAGTTAAGGTGGTTTCGTCTATTCGGAACGTGCCCGCGATGACCCTACCTTTACGGCGCGTTCTAGTATTCGCGCCTTAACCGGAAATACTAAGCTACCTGACTTTCGTAACGACCGATACTAGCTCTAGTATAATCGGTGGTTTTACGTTTTCTTAATAATATCTTTAGCTCTTTGTTTAAATTCCGAAGTATTTATAAAAAGAAAGCCGATTAAATTTATATATAGTTAAAGTTATAATAGGGTACTTCCTACTCGTAATAGCCTTAGAAAGCGACTACTCTACTTAGAATCGGTAATACCCTAAGAAGAGCTAAGCTATAGATATATAAATTTAAAATATAACTTATTTTACGATAATATAGTTAGAACTATAGTTCGTTTAGGTTTACCTTAATCGATGATCGGTATAGTTCCCCGGATCTTTCCCCGGAGTTAATAGACAGCTCTTTTAAGGCTTTATAGCTTACTCGAGAGGAATTCTGATCTAAGGACAGTAAGTATTAGTAGAACCTACGAACTATAGGTTTATTTGTTTTCTTTCGGCGAAAGGCCCGTCCTACTACTCTCTTATATACTGATCCCTAACCTATAGTCTTGATCAACTTGCTACTAACGAAGGGACAAGGAAAACAAAATTCCGTATATCGAAATTCTATCTAAATCCTTTAATTCTATTCGCCTATATAATTCTAGATCTTAATCGGAATTCTCCGGTATATAAACCACTACCCTCTGTTCTTTCTACGCCCGTAGCTAAGGTACTCTTCTTAATAAATCCCTTTAGCATATCATCTCTATCTGCTTTACTATAACGGCTTATATTATTCAAACTTAGAGTAAGAATAGGGAGCTTTAATAACGTAGAAATGGTGGCCGTTAATAGCTAGTACGGAGACAACGACTAATAGGGCTTCCTACGACTATATAAGTGTCCTTTATACGATAAAGCTTTTTATCGTCTCGAATACTAGACAAGACATATTCGAATATATACTAGAGAGAAGCCTTATATATACTAATACCCGGGCTATATAAAAAGATTTTCGCGGTCGGATAAACTTATTCGATACTCGAGGATATATAACGACCCTAAGTCGAGAAGAATTAATAAGACACGCTAGGCTGTTTAGATAATACCTCCTCTAAACAAGAACATGTCCCGATCAGCACCTGCCTCTACTGTCGGTTCACTAATCGTCTCCCCTTTAGACTCCTACGCTTTATACTCGACTATCGTCCTATAGAACAGACGTCACAGCTATAGTAGCCACGGCAGTTAGAACGACCTCCCTTCCCTCTCTACCTACGCTATGTCGCGCTCGTATTCCTACGGCGAAGATAATTATAACTTATATCGAAATACTAAGCGTTCGGGACCTGACTTAACAAACTCTACTTCTCCGTCTTTACTAACCTTCTCTTAGGACTCGCTATCACTAACACTAGACCAGACTCCTCTAGCCACTCTAATATAATCGCCTCGTCTCCGACCTTATAGTAGTGGCTACGACTTGCCTGCGATCCGTGACCTGTCTCTTTAACAAACACCTACCCTTACGATTATAGAGCCCTAATATGTCGACGGACAATACTATACTAATAACTAAGCTATATCCGCTCCTCGATCTATACTAGTGATCAGCGACATCATGTCGAGAACGTACGGGACCGAGAGGATATTGCCTGCCCCGCTAGCTCCTATAGCGATAGGGCAGTAGCTAGTAGATGATTTTATAGCTCGGTTGATTCCTTAAAAAGAGTTTCTAAGCACCTATCTAGGAAGGTAATGTTAGTCCTACTTGCCGATAGGTAGATTTAGGCATATGTTATCGTATAATCAAGGCAAACACTCTATAACAGGTTCTTATAAAGCTGTCTAACAGACCTTAGAGTAAAGGGTAAAGCCAAAGAAGAGAATAAAAGTCTAAAGACTAACTCTATATCTATTATAAATTTAATAATATTATAACCTCCTAAACACCCTTCTTCTATACCGAAACTCTATCTATACCGCCCGCCTACTATAGTAACCTATACTATAATACTTGCGCCTACCTATAAAGAAAAAGGAGGAGAGAATCAAATCTCCTCTATCTTCTACTCTATTAAGTTAACGATCGTCTCCGATTTATTAATAGTAGTCTGTTTATTTACCTATATATTCGTTATACCTTCTACGGCAGTCTTCCCGTACCCTTTTACGAGGACATGTCTCTATTCGTTTAATTAGCTATCTCCTCGCTCTAATCTACGAATCAGACCGAATTAAGAACGAACCTTTAATATATCTTTCCTTAAAAAGCTCTTTTCGTAATACCCGTAAGGGAAAGGCTTTACTGCTAAGTAGATCCGTTTATACCGCTTGAGATCGTAGTTACGGTTAAAGGATTACGGATATTAGTCGCACTTAAATAGCCGGTCGTTTTGTTGTCTTATATTCGAGTGACTATATATAGATAGGGAAGAGATACGATCCGAAGGCGCGGGGGACGTGTTAGGAGATTGTTTTATAAGCGGGAATAAGAGTGGTCGTGATAGTAAGGTCGGTATAAGGGGAGATAGTCTACTATAATAGTCTAGAGTATAGATAAAGTCTTGTTAAGTTAATTACGAGGAATACTACTACGAGGCGTTTATTCGTTACTATTATTAAACACCGGACGAACTAATAAAGGTAGGGAATAGAGAGAGGTTGCTGTCGTAGGGTAAAAGAAGCCTTTTAGTCGATAGTGAATTAAGTGGTCGTCCTATATAATTTGGCCACTACTACGTAAATATTAAGCCGACTAGATATAACGGATTCTACGGTTAAGACTAGTAGTTATCTAAACTTCTACTAATAGTAAGATTAAAGGCTACGGGTATCTGAGCTATAAAGGTCTCTATCGTTAAAAAGAAGAGCGTAAAAATTGTTCCCGAGATACGTTATAAATAGGTCCCGTAAATTAGAGGCTCGAGGAGATAGCGAACCGTCTCGTTAGGCTCCGATTTCTCTAGAGGATAAAGAACGTTTCTAATAAAAAAGTCAAGGTTAGATCCTAGTAAAGAATAAGATAACCTACCTAGATAGGACGAAGAGGCAACTAATATATATAGTATATCAAGTTTATGTCTTTAATATTTTGCTAGGCAGAAGCTTAGGCGTAGGAAGAGTGCCTAGGTATCATTTTAAGGCTGACTAAACGCCGTGATAAGAGGTCGAGGGTAAATAATAAGATATAAACCGATAAGGTGGCTAGCGACTTATAGGTCTCTACGTCGGTCTAGGTTTAAAGCTAATTCGCTTAGCGAGGCTATACTATACTTTTAACGCCCTACTCGTATACTTAGCCTTAGTAAACCGTTCTCTAGAATCTCGTATTAATCCTCTACGCCTCTCTTATGATACCCGATATACTAGATAAGCAGCTATAAGCCTCCTTTAGCGGGCGTAAACCACTTTAATTACGATGATGTTTAGTATAAGCTATACTACGTATAGCGGGGCTTTAACTCTAAGTATAGAGTAAACCGAGCGGGTTCGGGCATTCTACTAACCGCTATAAAAGGTCCGTCTGCTACTAGAAGTCTAACTTCGTTCTTATGTTTTAAAGAGTATACGACAGGGGTAATAGTATAAGCACTATAAAACGGCAATAAGCATGATTTATATACTACTAGATTCGGAGTATCTATTATACTAGTTAGAGTTCTTAAACTAGCTTAAAGTGATCCTCCTTACCGTACCGGCTAGAGAGCTTTCTAAAGTTAGGTTTAAGGTCTAGATTTATAACTTAGATATAAGGATAAAGATTTAAATCTAGATATAGAATTAACGAAGATTAAAGAACCCGAATATATGATCAATTTAGAGATTACTAGTAGTTAAGAAGATAGAAATTAGAAGACTTAAGGTTAAAAGGAAGGAAACGGCCCCTAAATGTCTTATAATAGTATTGCCGTACTATCACGTGATCTAGAACTGTTAATTCTAGAGATAATATAGCTCGGAATTAGTTATATACTACTAATAAGAGTAAAACACCTTCGACGCTCGATCCTACTAACTTAACCCTCTAGGTACCTCTACTCCGATTTAGTGATAGTAAATACTAGGCCGTTCCGGCTAACCGTATGCCCTAACTCGCTTAAGGTAACCTTACCTGACGTGCGGGATCTGTCGAGGTCAAGTTGATAAGATTCTTATTTTCCTATAACCTTCTATAATATAATATCTAGAAACGCCTTTCCCCTAAACTCTAAACTATAGAGCCAATTTACTCTAAATTAGATACGTCGCCACTACCGTTCCTATATCTAATAGGGAGACTTAAGGAGTTGTCGCGAATAGGGTAGAAGAGATTTATCGCTAATCTAGAATCTATAGCCGCCTATTCGTAGGGGGTGTCAGTTCTAGGTATATACGCGCCTGTTTGTTTAATATCTCTCTTCGGATTTAAGTTGACTGATCTATAGATAGGATAGAGTGGATATAGAGAGGTGTTGGTTTCTTAGACATTGTCACGACATAGTAGAAGTAGTGGTAGGAGACATCCCTACGTCTACTAGTATAGAAAAATATAAGTGTGTCGCTTCTAGATCATGTCTAAAGACTGATAAGTGTTAGCGCGGAAGCACAAACTAGAGTATTATAGTATCCGATATATAGAGACTTTATTAGAACCCTTTAATCTAATTCTTAGCGTAAAGATCAGGGCCGCTTAGGAAGAGTACGAAGCCGGAGTGACGCCGGAAGCTCGATAGGTACGAGAGGCGGATAAAGTAGACTGTTTGATTAAGGTATATGATTACGAACTACAAACATATAGGGAGAAGGGTCTTAAAGAGTTTTAGAGCTTGACATTAAAAATCACGTCTTAGGAGGGCAAAGCGTGGCTACGGTTGTTATAAGAGGAAAGGAAGGCCTACTTCTCGAGGCTAAAATAGCGAGTTCCTATTATATTCGTTATCGGTATATCTTATTAGCCTTACTTTGACTTTAGTTCTAACTCGAGCTCAGGTGCCTCTAGTATAGGCAAGAAGACATAATACGCTCTCCTATCTAAGGATTTCGTTGTTCGGCGTATATTCTTAGATCAGGTATTAGACGAAAAATCTTATGATCTAATATACCTCTACGTATAATATATAAAAGATTGTCTTACGGAAGAAGACGTCGATATTATAACGGAGTTAGTAATTAACTTACTTAGGAGGAAGATTAATAAAGGAAATATATAGAGCCTCGTGCTCGGGTTTCCTAAAAGAATAGAATAACTTATTAAGTTTAAAAAGAAGGTCAGTATGACCTATTAAACTAAAGCTATACTTACGTTAGTAGGTTTAAAAGACAAATTATATAATACTACTAAAGTATTCCGTAGAGCAAATATACTAGCGTATAGAAAAGCTAGGATCTTCTAGTATAGCTAGTGACGGGTCGGATGTTACGAAGGAGTTTTAAAATTTCTAAACTCTAAATATAGACGTAGAGAATCACTTGAAAGTAGTAGAGGGGTATTTTAAAGAGGTAAGTAGGATTAAACCTAGACGAAATACGAACTGATTACGTTCTAGATAAATTGTGATAGGTCTATAGAGGAGGTCTATAGCTTTATAAAAAAGGCAGTTAAAGAGATTATCTAGTATACGGAAACGGAGAAATAAAGTTTAATAGTATACTAGATTACTTAGTAGTCTCTATTCGTTTACGAAAGGCTTTCTAACGAAAGTCTTCCGCCTTATATATACCCTCTTATATACTCTTAAAAAACAGCGAACTTATTATAAAGGCTACGCTACTCGGGTCTCCGTCCTTATATAATTCGCGAGCTTTCTTACTAAGCAAGCTATTATTTCCTATTAACTGGTTAGAATTCGAAGGCTAGTTACGTATACTCCTATCACTTACTTAGACGAGATATATAACCCTAAAGTATCTTTATATATTTTACGACCCTTATATTATTACCTATTATGTCCTTCGACTTCTTGTCGTCCTAGTTTAAATCTAACGGTTTTCGCTTTATCGTATAATAAAAATACGATAATATAGAATTATAAGAGGCGATCGCTCTATTAATAAGAGTCTTTAGATTAGATAGATATATCTAAAACCCGTCTTAGAATCGTTAGTATACTTATTTCGGAATTAGAGATAAAACGGACCGGGTCTTTATAACGTGACTAAAAGAGATTTCTTCTAGTATTAACCTCTTTAGTATACGCGAGAATAAAGGCGACTAGAAACTCAACTATCTATATCTTCCGGTCTTTCTTCTATACTATCTTTAGGAGACCTTCTTTAATTTCCCGATTCAATCTAATCATGTTTAACTCTAAGAGATGGCCTAGTTGGTTTCGAATTATACGAGGCACAGGTGTAGAACCGTACTATATAGAATCCCTCTCCTTAACAGTCGGCATCCCTAGAGTTTCCCGTTTATCGCTATCGTCGGCAAATTGATACGGAACTATTATAAGAATAAGACTAGTATATATCTTAAAACACTAACGAATGATTAAGACCTTAATAATTAGCTCGTAACTTCTAATACGGGGACGTTACTTATATATATAAAGGTAGTTATAAGTTTAAAGGGGATTATAATCGGCTATTAACGACACGCATCGGCTATAGTAATCTTAACATAGCCACGAACATATAAAGATATATCAAATTTTATATTAGCTAGGCAATATACTATGGTTTTTATCGAATACCTACCGGATAAATTCTTCCGAAGGATACGGATCTGATATTCATGTTCTAGAAGAAATTCGTAGTACTCTACCTTTAAGAGAGGACTATTAGGATAGTGTCGTAACTTTACTGTCTTCTTAGAACTCGATCTACTAGATCGTATAGCTATAAACAGGATTTCGTATGTTAGATCATTCCCTAGGACCTGTTAGCCTAGCTAAAACTATAAGTCAGGGAGTAAGAGTATATTTCTCGAATAGATTCTATTTTATAATTTTACGTTAATAGTAAAATTCTACCGGAATACTAAATTTAGTATATTTCAAATAGAGGAGTTCTCCTTCTAGTCTCGTATACTATAAAGAAGTTAGTTTGTTAATTACTATTAAGTAAAGAGAAATACTTTAGTATTTTAAGCCCGGTATCTTAGACATCGAGACTGTTTAGTCCTTCCGCGGAGACTATAAGACAGTGCTCTTCCGACAAGAGCGAAGCTAGTATTAGGTGCTTGTTTGGTGTCACTAGAAAGAACTAGCCTAAACTTGTATTAAGGCAGGCCTACTCCTAGACGCTGTTCGAGATCTAGGAACAATTCCGAGAAGATATTAAGAGTATCGCTATACTCGAAGTTTGATTAAGATTCCGGCGGCGAAGGCAGGAGAGTAGTAGAAGCGAGAGAGTGGTATCTATAATCAAACAAACTCGGAGCCAGACCGGCGCTAGCCTCTTCGAAGTTTGATTAAGGCTCTAGCGGTAAAGGTTCGTTGGCTTAGAGAATAGTAAAAGCGAGAGAGGGGTCTCCCTAATCAACTAAACTCGGAGCCAGGCCGGTATCAGCCTAGCCGAAAGCTAGGAGTAAGTTTAGGTCCTGACGAGGAATCAGATCGGACTAAAGTTTAGTGTTTGACTAGCGTAGGTAGGGCATAAGATTTTATAGGAAGCTTTCGTCGTTAGCTAGATATTAGAATCTCGTATAAAGTAAAGACAAGTCGCTATTAGGAGACTGTTCGAAAGCTAGTAACACGATATCTAAGTGATCTAAAACGAGAAGGTTCGAAGTAATTCGGTCAGATCTTATATTGTTTAAATCAAAGTCGCCTAAGTCTCCGATAGCGACGCCTCCGATTCCCGGCTCGTCACCCTATTAAACTAATAGAAAGGGCGTTAGATAAGCTTCGGCTTACTAGAAGTCCGCCTAATCTATAGTTCGTATAAGGCTCTGTTTTGCTTAATACGAGGTTAGTTCTTCGTCTATAGTAGTCGGGCGTTTAGCTACGTATAGAGGCACGTATACACTCGCCTTACGCTAGGCTAGCTATAAACGCTAGGGGTCTATAGTTTCCGCGACATTTAGTTTCTAACAAACGCCTTTTTAACATATAGAGTTTAGCTAGTATTAATACTAGTACGGGCGAGTAAACATATAATAAGGCACTATCTTCTCTAGGGATTAACTAAGCCGGTGCTTCCCTTATAATCCCTAACCCGGTATTTAAAACAACATTCTTCTCGTAAAATAAATACTTAAGTATCTACTCTTTTCCTTATCTAGTAATACTCTAACTTTCGATATCTAAAATATAAGTCTAATTATTAGCTTCCTAATAGATATTTTCTAACTCTCTTTAGGTCTTACTATATCCCCGAACTATATTACGTACCCCTAAACCTAATAACTCTTCTATAAATAATCAACGAGCTTAAACCGGAAGCACGTCTATAGACCTAGAAGTCACCGCTTTACGGGTCGCTAATCGTTAAAGCTATTCTTAATATCGTTTCTTACCGATACTATTAGTCACGAGCTCGATAGTCACTATCTTAGCGGTCGCGATCTAAATTTCCTTAATTTCCGATATTTCCTCTAAAACTTCGATCTAAAATATAGCACCTCGCTCTCCCTACTCAACGCCCTTTCTAAATTAATTTAAAAGTTCGTAACGGAGTTAGACGCTACTTTTTCTAGGCTATCGATCCTCCGGCTATACTTAAGGTCTATAAAGAATCTCGCGAAGTCGTACTTTCTGTTTACGGACGTATATTTCAGCTCTATATACCTCGAGATAAGCTAGGACGAGTACGTTATACTACCCCGAGGGCTATTATAAATCCTATAGATCATATTTCTATATATATAAAAAAAGGGCCTTCTTATATCGGATTTTAACTAGATTTAGAAGTCTATTCCGTAGTTATTTAGATAAATATTCTATTAGGTTTTAAGGTAGTGGTCGAGGAACGTATCTTTATCGACTTTTTTAAGAACTGGCTACTAAAAGAAAATGATATAGTCTATATACTGTCGTGTTTAGTAGTATAACTTAAGAGTAGGCGGAGTTTACTACCAGATAGGTTAAAGAATAAGGAAGTCGACTGGCTTCTCTAGGGTACTAGCGTATATATGCCCCCTCCCTTACTATAATAGGGTATAAGCTATAGCTATAATTAAGGAATTTAGAATTAGGAGTTTTAGGAGAAATCAGAATTAGTCTATATATTAATATTCTTTAAACCAGTTATTCTACCCGTATGTTAAATAGCGGGTAGTATCTGTCTAAGACCCTACTATATAGTATCTAACGCCTTACTATCTATCGAACGTACTAACTCAAACCTTACCGCTATAATACTCTACCTTCTAAGCTAAAGACTTCTCTTCCGAAGGTTTCTCCGCCGAGTACGCCGTATACGGTCTTCTACCCTAAAACTCCTCGCGTCCCCTTAGTACCTTAGCTGCCCACTCCTTCACCTTAGGCAGTTCAATCCTACTTATAACCTAGCTGAAATCCCCTAAATCTAACTCGTGCTTATAAGCGCGCTTATAGTCTAATATCTATAGAATCAACTTAAGCTTATCAATATCGCGCACGAACTTACTTTCTAGAGTCTCGCCGTCTTCGTGTTCGTACCAGATGTCCTTGATTTCCCTGCCTATGATCCTACTATTAACTTTTCTAAACAAGCTATTCGTAAAATAATCTATAGTTATTTCTTCCCGTCGGTTCTTCTTATCCCTTTTAACTCCGTCTATCGGTATAATATCTCTAACAAGCGCCTTAGCTATATCGTATATAAGAGCTATCTTTATATAGTATATGATATTGATCTTCGAAGATAGAGAGCGAGGTACGAACATGACAATAATAGACATACGATATATATAGTCGGAGACCGACTCGTAGCTACGAAGTTATTAGTTCTAAAGATAGTAGATTAGAAGGACGTACTAAAGAATACTAGATCGCCGCTAGCCTTCGCGCTTAGTTGTCTTAAGGCGTTCGAGTATATAGAAGAAGGGGACGGGTGAGGAAGAGCCCGCGACTAGGGTACCTCCTAAGAGCTTTACTATAACTCCTTCGACAGTCTATAGTGCTTTTGCGCTAGAGGACGTAAGGATACCTGGTTCTATAGTAGGTAAGCACCTTAAAATTTAAATATTGATCTATTGGCCGGGGTTCTCTAAGAATAAGGGGTTATACGACTTACTACTATTGCCGCTCTCTCTGTTTATAGCTATCTTAGTACTCGTTAGATAATAGTTTAGTTTTAGAAAATACTAGGTCTTTCGTCGAAAGAATCGTCGCGAAGAGAATATTTAAAACTAGATAATTCTAAGAATCACGGTCTATTAATTTTATACCTTAATATTTAAGAGCTTACTTATTATATAACCTTAGGCTATAACTATTAGCTAAATCAAGCCTCCGCTACTAGGTCAGTTTCCGACTTATAAAAATATATATACTCGATAAACAATAAAACTTTCTTTAATAGAATTATAGAGCTAATTAAGCCTAATCTTATAATAAACCTTATATTAGAATCCGACCGTATCGTATTCTAATATACTTATTCTAGTATTGACTTAAATATATTATTTAGAGTTTTAGTGTTCTTAGATAACAAATTAGTACGCTATACTAGACATAGGCACTCTAGCGAGCTAGATTATTTTAAGAATAATATTGCCTAGAGTTGTCGGATAAATGTTCCGCTATCGGATATAGCTTAATCCGTACCGAACGCTAAGCTATACTTGTAGCCGAAAAGCCGTCGTATAACGAGAACGGGAGCTAATCTTACTGCCTTTAAACCTTTTAGTTCCGCCTAGGATCCTTCTTCTATATACTCTAAATCCGTTACTAATATGCCTAAACCGAGACTAGTTCGATAGTCGGTTCGCGAAATTGACGATAATTTATAGATCATCGGAGATATGCTTTTTCTCTCCTATACGACTATTAGGCCGTCGTCTGGTTGTTTTTAGAGCGATAGTAGAAACGTATTCTATACCTTGTCCGAGCTAGATCACTTAAAGTACTAAACTCGCCTACTCTCTTCTACTAGCCTAGTATAGTTAGTTTACGATACTAGCGACTATAATATAGCGTGGCGAATTAGTAAAGCGTTCCTGAAAGTATAAGCCCTAAAGACCCTAAGCAGAACACCCGAACATATTATACTAAACTATCTATATGACCCCGTAAATGGCTCTACCCCGACGTTTCTAATTCCCCGCGTCCTATACTATAAAGAATACGATAATCGATACTACCTCTTTATAAGTCGAGTGCTAGGGGATACTCTAGAAAAGGCTTGGCCAAGTATAGACGAAGCAATAAAGGAAGCGTATATTAGACAGGTTATAAAAATTTATAAAGAGTTAGTATAAAGAAGAAAGGACGAGATATATAGTATTGACGGGGGTGACCTATTAGAGGATTAGATAAAACCTCTTCGAGTACCTAATAGATATTTATACGAAATATTACTTTCGTATTATAAAGAACTTAAGATAAAATACGATGTTTTCGTATTATATTATTACGATATAAGACCGAAGAATACTATCGTTAATCTGACTAAAGGCTATAAAGTTAGACTTGTTAATTAAGAGGTGACCGGATTTGTTCTTAAGGAATAGATTAAGACGAAGTTTTACGTTTGTTAGGGTATAGATTTCGACTTCCTAGATAACGATAAGGAGAGTATAGATTAGAGACAACGAGTTTAACTTTAGCTAGGATAAGAGGGTTTCTCTAAGGTCGCGGAAGTATAGAAGAGCCGATTCTCGAAGGAGAGGTAAGGAGTATAAGTATAATAGAATCTATACTTTATGATTACGTTATATTAAGGATATACGTATTAGATTAAATATTATCTTAAATCTATTAATCAATTAGACCTAGTAATTCTTAATAGTATTTAGTAGAAAATATAATATAGATTTATACGTAAATACTATCCGCTATTTGTTTTATTCTAATAACTGGTATGTCCTTACTCAAGGTATATAAGGCCGCTAAATATCTTATAGAATAGTAGAGAACTCTTAGAGTGTTATAAGGAATCAGTTAATAGTTCTCTCTATAGATACGGTACTTATACCTTACGTAATCTCTTTAAGCGGTGTTCTTGTCTTTCCTATATGTCTTAGTTCCTCCTTTCCTATCGCTTACTGACCCCGTATAGGTCATAGCGCTAGTGGTGTTATTATACCTATAAGAACAATTCTACGAGTTGATAAGCTTAATTAGTATAAGGGTAGCTATAATGTTTAATAGAATTTAATAGCTTTATATTCGATATTTTTAATAGTTAATAGTAATTTATAAGAACAATACGTATAAGAAGAAGGGCTTAGAGCTAGTTACGAAAGACCGCTATCTTTATAGCTAGTTAGCGTATCAGATAAGCGGATATTATATACTATGTTAGGGAAGAAGCTATCCCTTCCCCGTAAGGCAAGTGACGTTCGTTATAAAGTATAGCTACTTCTAATTCGACCCTATAAGCGCGATAAATTCGCTCTAGCGTTTTATATGCCTCCTATTACGCGGATAAACTCGGTACGTAGGTTTCCTTATACTTTATGTCTTGATAGTATCTCGGATATTTATAATAGAGTAGGGGAAAGAGCCGAAGCGGCTTTAAGATGCCGTCTATAGGACGGCATGATCATAACCGCGATATACTTATAAGGGAGAAATATATAGGACGTACGTATACGGGTTGTCAGGCAGCGTCGTATATATCAAGCCCTGCTATAGATAAGCCTTTTCGTGGCCTAATAGTACGGCCCGTCGCGTAAGGCAGTATATTAGCCCTTATATAATATTAGGGCCGACATTTTATATATAGAATTGATCGATATACGACATAGATTACGTAGCGCGTTTTATCGTATATACCCGGGTAAAAAGCTCGGAGTTTTAGTTTGATATTTATTTACTTTACCTTACTTTGCCTTACTTCTTAAAAGAAACTATATCATTATACGTAAGGCAGCTAGTTTTATTATATATCGTAAAAGAATCCTCCGATCGATTAGAAAATGCCTAAGCGTATATAGCCTCTTACGTTAGCGATTTTGTCTACGAAAATATTCCCTTTTAGCGAAACTATATTATTCGAAGTCATTAAAACACGATATATAGTTAAAGCTTAAAAGGGGATAACAAGTTTCTATCTTAACAAATCAAGAGTAGGGAACCTAAATTACTTAAACACTAGGGTATACTCCCGATGTCTTTCTACGAAAGAATAATACTCCGTCGTTTGCTAGTAAAGAGAGACAAGAACCTCTACTAACTCCGCTTCTAAATAACTTAACAATATTCTACCTTAATTCTACTATACGGCGTATTTTCCTTTAACTAGGTCTTATTACGTTCTAGTAAATAATAGTAATATATAGCTGCCACGGGCTAGGGCTTTTCTCTAATTATAGCTATTGCCTTACTCGAAGATATATTAATCCTTAGAATTTTCGCCGTAGTATAACTACGCCTTACGTCTATAACTATCTTTTCGGGCTCGGTTAGTAATTTCGAATTTATTATTATAATAAAAAGGCGCTCTACGTCTTCTTTACTAGGCTCTATAAGATCGTAGATCGGATTAAAGTAACAACTAGGGAATATCTCGCCTAACCTAATCTCTAGCTCTAGAAGGTATGACTTGAGTATAACTATCTCCTAGGACTCGTCCGATAACTCTAACGTACTAGAAACCTCGTAGATCTCCTAACTTTGTCTAGCTTTACGAATATCTCTTCTCCTTTATGACTTCTTAGATTAGACAGTCGTATAAGTGTGTACGATATATAATCAAACTCCGAATATAATATAGCGAGAGAACCGTTTCTTAAGTATTAACGTCCTAACTTTAAGTCGAGCGCCGTACTCTCTATATTAACGTCAAGTGCCTTCTTTAAGTCTCGTACCTTACGCCACGTAGTAGAAGAATCATGCTCCGAGGATTGAGCTACTAAGCGGTAGGTCTAAGAAAGAACACTCTAAAGGCTATAAATAATCTATATTTAGTGTTAGTCTAGTATCTACTTAAAAAGAAAGCTTCTGACTTACTAATATAAAGAAGGCTAGTAAACTACTAATCCTAGTCAACTCGCTCTAGTCTACGAAAAAGAGAACGCAAGTAAGAATAAACTTTAAGAAGGATAGAGAAGTACGGACAAGTAAGAACTATCGATCCGGTTGCTAGGGACTATAACGTATATATATAAGTTTAGATAGAGTAAAGAATTCTCTATAGGTCGAAAAAAGAAGAATTTTATAAGTCAAATATGACTTAAGATATCGAAAAATATTATAGGTAATTTTAGCTAGGAATTAATAAAGTTTATTAATCTGATTATATCTCGTATAAAGTATAACAAGTAAGACAACGGTCTAGAAGTTATACTATAGAGTAAGAGAAAGAAAGAATTAAACTTAATAGATCAGATCATACCTCGCGGAAAGCATAACGGCTAAGACAACGGCTAAGAAGCTCTTAGAACTCTAAAGTATATAGAACTATTACGTCTATACTCTAATAGCTTTATAAGCTAGCCTCTTCTTCGTCCTATATATCTAATATTAAACCGAAATTCTATTAGGATGTTCTAGAGGGAAGGTGTCTATATTAAGTATAGCGTTAAGAAGTTAACGTATATCTTGATATTTATCTCTAAAGGTATCGAAAGCCTAGGAAAATAAAAATATCATACGCTTAAGGACCGTATACTTATTACTAAGGCGCTCGCCTGTCAGAAGAGCACCGAGATCCGCCAGGAAATAGCCTTTAATAGGTTATATAATATCGGAAGAGTAAGGGAGAAGTCGTTAAAGACATAGCTAAGCGGCTAGGGTCAATACGAGCTACTCTATTGTTTAAGATTTCTAGACGTCTTTAAGAAGTCGTCGACGTAGATTTAAACTATTATCTAAGGCGGCCTATTTATTAAAGTTTCGAGAGACATCGCTAGCTATTAAGCTCTAGATTAGAACTAGTAATATATTGTTGTCTGGCCTCTTAAGGGCAGGTTACCGGTAGTAAATATATGACTAGTATATACGAGCTTTATTTACCGCTCTTATACCAAGTCCGTATAACACCTCGATCGGAAGATCCTAGAGAACGTTAGTATTTTCCGAGTCGGCTATTAGGAATATTATATTAAGTATCTTTTCGGGAAACCGATTAGAAGAGATATTATTATTTTACTAGTTAAGTTCGTAATGTCTAGCTCGCTAATATCGTACTAGGTAAAAACTTTAGAATATAAAAGAGTATTAAGTATTACTTTCGAATTAAAGTCTCTAAAACGGTTCGACCCTTTAATATTAATAAAAGAACTAATTATATTAGTATTCTCGCTAGCTATATATCTCCGGTCAAACTTGCGTGGTCCGAAATTATACTTTACGCTATATAATATAAATAATAACTAGTAAAGTAAAATACGATAAAATTCTATATTATATTAATTTTTCGGTATGTCTTTAAGGATATCCGTATAATCTTGCCGAAAGCCCTAAAGTAGTTAATCTTAGTCTTTCTTAAAGAGTTCGGAGACAAGGCTATAATTAGAGCCTAAGCTTAGGCCGATGAGTATAAGCCACTAGTAAAGTTTATTACGGATCTAAGAATTAGATTTCTAAGAAAAGTTAGTATAAATATTTAAGAATAATAAATATTAAGTTTATTAAGACGTGGTGGTTTAAGATAGCTCGTTTAAGCGGTATTTATAATTCGTTTAGGACAATACGGCGACAATATTGTTCGAATCTTCGCCCTCGCTTAAATAAGATCTCCCTAATAACATTTTTAAAAAAGTGAGCTTGAGTTCTCCTTCTCGCTAGTAATCTACTATAGAGCCGTACTTCTATATCTATTGGTTTTGTCCGGTCGTAATAATAGCTAAGCTTAAGCTTAAGCTCAAACTTAAACTCAAACTTATAACTGTTAAGCTACGGAATATACGAATTATATACGACAACTTCGTAAAACTTGCCGTTATAGGCTTTTCTAACAACGTATATTCCCGGTACTAACTTGATTTGATCCTAATCGGAAAGTTTTAGCTCTATTTGGCCTGTTAGTATAAAACAAGACAGCTATGACTTATTGCCTAGGGGTATATCAATAAGCTTATTAATATCGAATCGGGTTTAGTCAAAGGTCTATTAAATTAGTATGAGTTCTTAAGCGAGAGCCTTAGAGAGCCCTCTAGAGAGCCTTACCTACTAGACCTCAAGCGTGACCAAAATTCCGTTACTTACCTTAACAGCTCCTTAGATTAGAGGCGGTGACGGGGAAGTGGCTATAGGCATCTCTAACACTTCCTATAACTTAGTATAGATAAAGAAGGCAAACAATATAGCTTAGAATAGTAAGAGAAAGGTAATCTCTTAATAAAACCGGGCGACAACTCCTCCTTTAACGAGAGAAGACGTTTATACGATAATATATAAGACGCTATAATTAGTAGTAGTATATATATAGACCTAGAGACTCTTATAATCAAAGGGTGCTAGCTTGTTAAGAGGAGTCAGGGGGTTATAGATTCTCCGAGTTTTTTGTTTAAGCGAGGCGCCTCTCTCTAAGGGGGCTATAGGTTCTCCGAGTTTTTTGTTTAAGCGAGGCGTCTCTCTCTAAAAGGATTATAGATTCGCCGAGTTTTTAATTCTTAATAGATTTCTATAAGGATATCCTTTAGATCCGATATTACGGGGGCTAGAAGCCAGGATTAAGGTAGTTGCCGGGACTTAGGAGGGCAAAACGCTTAAGGCTCTATAACGCCCGACTATTATATAGAGGCATTAAATTTAATATAGCGAACCACTTTATAAACTATAGGTTCTTATTATAAAGTGTTTTATAGTACCTAAAACTCGTTAATTAAAACGAAGCTACTACGAAACTTGTTAAAATATTATAGATCTTATAATAGTCTTATAGTATACCTCGAATCTATTACTATTGGCCGCTACCCTCTAAAAATTAATACCGTGTCACCTCCCGATACTACTCTTACGCTTGCTTCCCTGTTTACGGACAACCTCCCGCGCTCCCTTTCCCTACTCTTTATATCTAGATTCTAGAATTTTTCGTTTAATAGGGCATCTAATATAGACTTATAGCTAGTTAACGACAATCACTATATCTTTCGTCTAGTCTAGAAGTAGTGAGTAGTTAGTTATTAGCTTAGGGTAAAATAAACATACCTAAATTCAATTACGACAACTAAAGGAGGACAGCGTTTATAAGTATCCTTATAAGTAGTATACCACGCTCGAACCGTATAACGAACATACCCGTATCGAAATTCAACTTAAGTATAATCATATATAGTAAGATGCGTTCTTCGTAGGAGAATAAGAGGGAGGGAGTACGAGATAACAGAATATATTTTAAACAAAGGCGCTCGAAGCGTTCTTATATATTATAGATATTACTACTTTAGACTACTAATAGCTCTATATAGATCTGCCGGCTGACAATTATACCTAGATCTACTCCTCCCGTTTTCCCTTACCTACTATCAGTACGGAACATAAACCTCGCCGGAGAAAGTAGCGTATATCTAATCGCGGCCTCGAAATCTTATAGAAAAGAGCAGATCTCACTCTATACGAGAATTAGCGTATAGGTCGCACGTTTAGGGACTTTAAGATATAGGTAAACTATCCCTTCCTAGTTTATAGATTTTTAGATACTTATAATAATAACTATAGACCGTTAAGCTACCGTTAGAATCTAAAATCCACGAAGTTATATATATAGTACTCTAAGAACTATTAGCGCTTATCGTATTACTAGACCTCGTCGTAGATCCGTCGATTACTTTGTCACACGCCGCTCGATCGCTCCTCTATAAGATCGTTTCCGAATTTATAAACGAGTAGCGTCTTCTCTTCTACTATATAAAATAGAACTTCAAATTCAAGTCATAGGACTTCTACTACTATACTTTTAGTGATAAAGATACTCTACGTTAACATATAAAGATAATAGTACGTATATATAGTATGTTTACGGGAGAGGATATAACGATAGAAGATAGATTATCCCGTTTCGCCTAACTTAAGGTATATAAGGAGCTTCTTATCTATAAATATGCTAAATGATTATAGGAGGTGGTTAGAGAGAAGTTAAGGGAGTAGGCGTATCCGTTAGAAATTTACCGAACAATTTGTCGTCCCCTAATTCTAGTCAAGTCAGACTAGGCGTACGTCGAACAGCTCGTTAACTAGACTTACCACTTCTATTTAGCATATATAAGCGATATAAGATATGATCTAAAACGTCCGCTATTAAAACTTTAGTTCGCGCGTAAAGGCTAGGTAGCGTAATTATTCTAACTTCCGGCAAGTAGACGATAGCTGATTTTAAATAGTATGTCTAAAAGTATCTCTAAACTAGCCCGTATGACCTAGGGTCTACCTATAGTCGATCTTAAACGGGCGAATCGATTTATAACTATAGCGTTTTATAGCCTCGTAGTAGAGGATAAAGAATAGAGCAGATGTCTTTCTTAACGGGAAATAGGGGTTCGACAGTCATTTGTTACCTCTCTTATACGTCTCGGCTTATTTAAGGCTAATAGAAAGCCAGAAGAAAACTCTATTAATATAGGTAGATCTAGCCACCTCTAGAGCTTTCTTAGAGATAGAATAAAGCTTACGCTACTAGGAACAGGGCAAACTCAGAGCTATGTTTAGAAGGCACCGGCAAGCCTGTTTAAAGGGCTTCTAAAAACGGATATCTTATAAGGCAAATAAATCAATTAAAATATTTCTTTTTCCCCCTACTATTCTAAGATCGAGAAAGTATAGACCGCTTTATGCCCTCTAGCTCAAGTCGAGCGACGTATCTCCGTCGGACATATATTGATCCTATCCGTCTTAGCGTTACGTAACAAATAGTCGAGATACTACCCTCGCGACAACTGTTTTCCGATCCGATAAGTAGTCTTATCCTATTAGACTACTATCCTAATAAAGACCTTCTACTATATATCTATCGGTTACGTTCGCAAATATTAACGAGCTTACCGTAAACGCTATACTCCTTACGTTACCGTCTTTATATACGTCGTACGCCTTTCGACTAACCTTATTATCTATAATTAGTCAGATTTCGAAAAGTAACAATTATATTCTTATTACTTACCTAGTTTAGACACGTAGGTCTAAAGCGTCTTTATAGAGTCGATAAACTATTTAGGGTTAGTAAACCTAGAGTTATTTATTACTATGTCCCTTGATTTCTTATTATCCTAATCTATATTAAGTGGTTTTTACCTAATAGTATAGTAGAAAGTCGTTAGTAGGGTATTATAAGAGGCAGCCGCTTCCTTAATAAGCATTTACGGCTTACTTAGGTATACCTAGAATCCGAGCTAAGGTTATTAGCGTCTACTCTTTTTAAAGTCAAAGAAGTTTAAACCTTATCCCTATAACGTCCTTAAAATATATTTCTTTTTATATCAATCTCCCGAATATATAAAAGAAGAAACAAAGCTAGTATTCTAATCACCTATATATAACGCTCCTTATATTCTAGTATATTTAAAACTTCTTTTAAAATCTGGTAGTCTAGTATAGCTATTCTTAACTCGAGCCGATAAGTGAGTTAGTTTATAATCATACGAGGTATAGGTATACGGCCAAACTATATAGACTTTATATCTTTAACTATAGTCATATCGAGATAGTTATCTTTAATTCCGGTCCTCTTTTTCCTTATTCTAGAGAATTGCTACCTAATTATAATAAGATAAAGGGCTAAGTATATCTCGAAACAACGCTATATAACCGGTACCTTTTAAATTAGCTCTTAAACTTATAAAGCTAAGAAGTGCTTATATCGCTATAAGAACACGCTAGTTTAAAGAAGGGTAAGACGATGTCTTCGCGTTTATACGCTTCGCGTATAGTATATCTAATATAGTCTCGATTATATCTTAATATGTCTATTTCGGGGTCTATTAAGTAAAAAGCAGTAGTCTTTATTATATACTAACTAGATAAATTCTTTTAAAAGGCCCGAGTCTAGTAATATTTCGTCTTCCGAAATTTATAATAGTCTACGAGTAGAAAAGGGCTATTAGGGTAGTGTTTTAACTCCGCCGTTCTTTTAGAAGTCGAGTTACTTGACATAAGCGTAAATTAACGTTCGTATAAGTCATTTAGCCCTAGTAGAATGTTAGTTCTACTACTAGTAGTAAGGTCAGGGTAACGTATATTTTTCGAAGACTTTAAAATCTATAATACGTAATCTAATATATATTTGCCACGAGAAAGATTTTACGGTATACCGTAAATAGCGAGCGTCTATAATAGTAGAATTATTCTTCTTATACTAAAACAAATTAGTATATCAGTTTTCTTGTCTAAAGGAAGTGCTTATACCTTTATTTTTTAAACCCGGTAACCTATATAAGAAGTCTGTCGGCTAGGTTTTCTCGGATCTTATATTACGAGGGCAGTGCTAGTATTATAATACTTAATAGAGGCTAGAGTTAAAGGTATGACGATACTAGAAGACTATTCGTTTAAGAAGTGCGTAGGATTCGAGAATATATTGCTTCCGCTATTAATAAAAGCGATAGAGATTTACTAGTAGAAGAGATTCTTAAAATAACCTGATTATAATTATACTAGTAAGATACCGTTCTAGAGCTGGCTATCGAGAGGAGTAAAGGATTGTTAGTCGTCGAATATATAAGGGAAATCGTTAACGCCTACTTACGGTTATAGTAGCGAGAAGACATTAGTTTAAGGCTAGTTATAAAGGGACTGTTAGCCGTTAAATATATAGGGCTAGTTCTCGAGAGGGGCAGAAAATTGTTAGTCGTCGAATATATCGTTAAGGCCTAAGAAGGCACTACTTTAAAAATAGTTATAGAAAGTATCGTTAAGGCGAAACTACGGTTGTTCTAGCGAGAAGACATTACTTTAAAGGCGGTGATCGAGAGGGGCGAGGGATTATAGAAGATCGATGACAGTAAGAGGGGTTTACTAGTTAGATCGATATCGAGGTTCCGTATAAACTATAGTACTCGTAGACTATACTTTATTAAAGAGATACCCGAAACGAGACCGCGCTTATAAGAGCTTGTTACTCTAGTGAGTATTATCGAGAATAGTAGTAGAGTAGCGATACGCTAAGCTCTTAGCCGGGACTATACTAGGCTCGGATCTTACGTAATATTATAGTAAAAGGCCGTAGAGGGTTTAGGCCTAATACTAGAATTTTATAGAACTAGTAGCGATAAGAGAGTTTTCGTTAGTATACTAAATATCCGTAGTGATTTGATTAAATCTTTTATTAGCCTAATCTATGTCGCTAAAGCCCTAATAAAGCTTGTTCCTTAGTTTGTTACCCTACTATTAAAGCGGTAGATAATCGAATTGGCAGGCGTTAGGCCTTACTAAGAACCTGCTATAGTAAGGGAGCGTAAGCGCGACAACTTAGGAGTTCGACGCGTAATTAGGGAAGGCTATATATATAGACCACTTACGGCAGCCTATATCGGCATACGCGCTGACTCAGGTAAGGTAGGGAGTGCGTTCACGTGACGTTACGCCTATTTATAGAATCGAGTATAAGCTCTACTCACTTCTCCTAAGCTAGTAGAATAACATAATATAAACTAAGAGAGGAAAAACTAGTAAGAGGAAATCCTAGAAATCTAAGAGAAATCTATAGATTAGTACGATATAATTAAAAGTCTTAAATCTTAAAATATATCTCTTAAATTTCGTAGACTTAATCTAATAGCTAGCTTACTATCCCCTAAATCACGGTAACGAAGTTAAATCTAGTTATAAGACTTTTAAGTACCTTCTTCGGATATTAATCTTATAACTTCGATATAGGGGCCTAGTAAAATTATACGTGCTCGTAACGTAGAAAAATTTAACGAAATAGATTAACAAGATCATAGGGATTTACGACGCGTAATAAAAAGAGATCTTTCCCGTATCCTACTTCTCTAAGTTATTTGTTTATTAAATAAAGAGATAGAACTAGAATAGGGACAGGGATGACAAATATCACGTATAATTCGAGAGGGACTAGAAGCGGCCCTCCTAAAATAATTAGGGTTAAAAACGGCCTCTAGCGGATAAGTAGTCACGTAATAGGGACCGGATAGTTTAGACAAAGAGTATAGGAAATTTTCTAGAACCGTAGTTAGTTTTCTCTTCTATAATAATACTAGGTAGTATAATTCGGCTCCGCTAGGGCGTCCTAGGCGTCCCCGCTCTATAAGCGTAGCGCGTCTACGGAAATAATATTAGTAGCGGGGTATAGCGGACGACTATAGAATATCAAAATTCAAGGCTTTTCTTTATAGCTTAATCACGTATACTCGATAACCGTAGGCTATAACGATCGTACTTATATTTGTCGGCGGAATAAGAGCTCCGTATTACTTTAATAGAGCCGCTAACCGAAGCACACGGCTATACTAAACGGTAAACCACGACTATTTAAAAGGCAATCGATTGATTAAGATAGCGCTTTATAGTAAACCAATTGATGTTCCCTACCTAACAGGCGAGCAAACTAAATAAGCGTCGCGAGTTCCGGATTACTTAAGTAGTCAGTACTAGGCGACAGTTATCGGCTAGTAAAGACACGCTAGTTATTATTCGGTATAGCGTCGAATGACGTTTTATATCGCGGTCTCGTACCGTAATCCCTAACTTTTCTTATTATAACTTACGAGCCCCTATATTCCTAACACTAACTTTAACCCTATATTCTTAACGGCTAATCTTAGATAACCCGCGAGGGAAGACGCTAGTTTACGAATTTTTAACCTAAAAGCGCTAGCGTATTATCGCCTACTACCCTCGTCCTGCCCGCACCCTCTGACTCTTCTATCTACCTTCGTCTATTAACCTAGCGGCAATATAAACCCACTTCTTACCCCCCTACCCCTTTCTAGTCAATATAGCCCCGCGTCAAGCAAACCGAAACATCTAAAAAGCTAGGCGGCAAGACTTAGTACGAAAAAACGAAAGTAAGTAAGCTATTTATATCGGCCGTTTACTTTGACTAATCGTTAGTAAAAGCGCGGCTATAAGGTATTAAGAAAGAACGACTATAACTTTCTTCTCGTAAAAGCGCACGCCTCTAAGAACGAACTATATCTAATAAGAACACGAACGCCGAACTTAAGTACCTACTTCCCTCCCTAACTAGTAATACTCCCGGTAAAGAGGTATAGCTCTCTCCTTCTTCTAGTATACTATAAAGCTAACTCAAGTCAAGTTTCTATAAAAAACGAAAACGAAAACGAAAACAATCGTAAGAACCTAAAGATATATCTAGTCTTACTCTATCCGAGCCTCTTCGAAAGTAACGACAGACGTCTCCTACTATTAAGGACATATCTGACTAAGGAATAACGAGCGGTATTAGCGATAACAAAACCAATCTAATCGATTATTAGAGCGAAGAGAGATATTAGCCTAAGGAATATTTTAACTAGGACGATTAGACTAGGAAAGATTTCGAAAAATATAACGGGATACCCTAGGTAATAGAGATAGGGTTAAATCACCTACTTATAAAGAGGAAGTCGTTGTCTTCTCTTCGTAATAAATAATCGGAAGCTAGCTCTATTATACTAAGTTCTATAACGCCTAGCGATTAAAAGCCGAGGGAAGTAAAAAGTACCCTTTATACGCGTCCGAGCTACGTAACCGTCCTTACGACTAAGGGTAGCTTTATAGACAAGTCCGACTTAGGTATTACGGATATAAGTAAGAGCCTCTGCCGAAATTTACTAGAGAAAAAGCAAACGATTCCTTAAGACTCCTTATTTCGTGATAATATATTCGAGAAAGCTTGCCGAAAGATATAAGATAGGAACGAGGTAAGGGTAGTTTAAGATATCACTCGGTTGATCGTCCCTTCTACGGAAACCCTAGCTATATATAGTACTATACATCTCGATCTTTTAATTAAAAGTGTTAATAAAGGCTAGAATAGCGCCGAACCTTTCTATAGTCCTCGCCTATAGCCTGATTATTCTATAGGTTTCGGACGATCTATATTTACGGACGATTAGCTAGAAAAGCTTTAGCCTTTCGTCGGCGAGGTTCTAGATACTTTTACGTCCTATTTTATAGCCACTTGATAGATATACTTCTCGTTCCTGACCTATAAGGTTAAGTACGGTGTCGCGGCACTTAATATTATAGACCGACAGAATACTTATAGCATGACCCTAGCGGTAAGGGGTGTTGTTAAACTCTTTAGGATAGTGAAGCGCGAAAAGGAACTCTATCTATAAATCCTCGCCTTCTTAATTTTATATAATCACGAGACAGTAAGGATCTACGGCTATTATCCTATGATCGATAGAAACAAGACTACCTTCTATCGCTATCCTATCCGTAAATTCGACTTTACGGAACTAGACGATAAAGAAAAATAGACGATATATAAATTTACTAAGAATATTTACGACATATAGATACCGACTCACCTAAAAAGAATCTGTTTAGTTATCGATACGTTGCCCGATTTTAAGGTCTCGTAGTAATCTAAGTTAAGGGAATCCGGACTTTTATAGGTATTAGAAAGCTATAATCTCTTAGAGCTTTTAAATCGAGATAGCTTATCTCTACGGGAGGACGCTAACAGTCAATCAAGCCGTGTTAGAGACGCTACCCTAGAGACTTCCGTGTCTTAGAAGATTAAGGAGAGAGTATTTAAAAAACTAAAAAAAAAGGGGTCGGCCTAAATTATATTAGCGAATAGTCTTATCGACTATAAGTTAGTATTCGAGGCGTATTGTTTACTATAAAGTGTTTTAGAAAGCTATATAATATAAACTATCGAAGCAAATGACTATACGAGTTATTAAATAATCTATTTAATATTATACTTATAATAAAAGAAAAGCCTATTGACCTTAGTGATCACTAATCTTATATCTGCTTCTAAGTTTCTTTTATAGTGTTCCGCCTAATATAACTTCCTCTAATCTTATACTACCCTCTATTAGAAGCCGCTTCTCGTCCGTATTATTACTCTATTTGAGTTTAAAGTTATATTACGAATCTATTTATCAAATTCTTTCGTACTAGCTAGTCTAGATCTAAGCCTCTACACATTTATAGCCTTAAGTAACGTATAAAAACCAACCGCCCCTAAAAACGCTTAAAGTGTGCCTAATCACTGACCTTAACTATAAATTGTTGTTTTTAATAATATTATAGTATAATATAAGCTAAGAGTGTCGTGACTCGTGACAGGCACCGACACACCTCTCTTAATTCTATACCACCTCTTCTATACTATTATATACTTCCTGGTATACGGTATGATCTAAGGAAGCCCTAAGCTAAGCTCTTACGTACCTACTCTTTTCTCTATCACTTCTTCGTAGATCAAGCTAGTTAGAAGAGTTTAGCGCTATTATATACCCTTTCACCGGCAGATCCTGTTCTTATAGACCGACCTAAACCCCTTTCACTAGCTCCTTACGCGGCCTGACTCGCCTTATACTAAGTAATAACACGAGCTAAGCACTATTATAGCCCCTTCTCCGGGATGCCTTCCCGTTTAGGCAGGTTATCGTCATACTTAGGGGAGTCTAGCTAAGCGCCGGTATAATTTAGTGCCTTAATCTGCCTTAAGCCTGCCTCTTACGGACTTACTGACCGACTTAGAGGAGTCAACTAGGCTAGATAGAGTAGGCTAGAACGGCAGGTGCCTACTGACTATAGTCAGGTTTATATAGCAGCGAGATTATATCGAGGAAGGGATTATACTAAGGCTTAGGTTACCCCTTACTTGATATAGGGGGAAGCTAAGCGTAGGTAGAGCCTCGCCCTTTTAGATATTCTAAACCTTTATATAAATAAGATCGGTAGTAACCCCGTACCCCCTTTATTAGTAAACTATACCGCTAGTATGATTCTACCTCGCTCTCCTAGTGCCCTAGGCCTCGATATAAGATTTATATAGTATCGATGCCGTATCTAAGGAGTCATATTAAGGGCTAGTAGTACTAGGAGATTTATATAAATCCTGGTAAGGCAGAATCACACTAGCGGCACAGTTTACTGACAAAAGGGTATAGGGTTAGCTAGGTATAGGTCAAACAGAGGTAGAGATTTATATAACGCTAATGCCGCGAAGGAGTCATACTAAGGGCTAATAGTACCGGAAGATTTATATAAATCCTGATAGTATAGAACTATATTAGCGGTATAGTTTACTAGTAAGAGTATAGATTAGTAGGGTCGGGGTCAAACAGAGGTAGAGATTTATATAACGGCAATACCGCGTCTAGAAGACGCACCTCTGTCTGACGTCTGGTAGCTGATCCTCCCCCCTTTACTCGTAAAGCTCCGGTGCTAATACGATCCTAGACTACTAGGATTTATATAAATCTCCTAGTGCTACTAGACACTAGTACGACTCCTCCCTGACACGGCATCACTACTACGTAATATCACTATCAGTAGGCTTTCTACCGACGATCTCCCCTTTCTTAGTTCGGCTGATACGATTGTCCCTTATATGGCATATATGATCCTCCTCCTAAAGCTTAGTATGACCCCTTAGTAAGGCAATCTCGTAGCTATATAAATCTTAAGACGATCAACTAGCGAACTAGTCATCCTAATTATCTACTATAGTTATCTAACTAGCCGCTAAGATAGAACTGATATAAGCCCTTTCCCGAAGTAATATTATATATATATAAATAGTATAGGAATCAAACTCGTCGTCGGAGCACCTTAGCCCTTTATCTTTAACAAGTAGAACAAAAACTAGGAGAAAGAGAAAAGAAACACGCGAGGAAAGTTAGTATTAAAAGATCTAAAACAAATAAGAGTAAATTAAATACTATTAAAATTCGTATTATATAAAATCGCCCCTATAGACATTAATAAGACGTTATAGAATGATAAGGCTAAACTACTTATCACGTATATATAAGCGAATGTTGATCTAAAAATAGTTCTAGAGGAATCTCGGTCGCAAGGGAGCCAAAATAGGATCCGTGCTTAGAGACAAGACGAGGGAAAGTGTAACCGAGTATCAAGGGAGCCAGAACGAGCCCCTTTAGAAGCTAAAATGGCCTCTCAGTGTATGCTCAGGCTGACTCTNCCGTGTGCTCAGGTTGCTCAGGCCGAGCTCAGGCCGAGCTCAGGAATGCTCACCCATAGCTCAGGCTAAAGCAGCAGNNGCTCAGGTCCAGAGACGGAAATGGAAAGTGTTATGAGAACATTTCCATGTGAGTATGCCTGTTACGGTTCGGAAAGGTGAGCAAGGCTGCTTTATCGGCATTACTGGGTGAGCTAAGGTGAGTGGAGTGGAGGCGAGGGTGAGTGAGTATGGGTGAGCACGGGTGAGCCCAGGCGAGAGCAAGCGGGGGCCTGTTTCGATTCCTCGGCTACAGTTACTGCTATCCTATCCCAGTTATAATTAGACAATGGTGCAAGGATTGCTAAGGAGCCCAATTCGAACCCCGCTCGTGCAGTTGCACGTGACCCAATTTTCAGCTCCGCAATTTACTATAATAGATCAATTGATTATCGAGCCTATCAGAGCCCACCCTGCTGCGGGTACTAGAGCTGAGATGCTGCTGTACCACCTCAGATTGCTGCAACTCCAAGTATCTTAATAAGCTCGCCGCATGTCCGCAAACATAATGCCTACTATACGAATCGATCTCACTTTTGAGAGATCAACAACTAAGTAAACCATGGCAAGTGGAAAGAGTATATTCTTCAGTCTGTTCACCCTGCTGGGTCTTGTGAATGCCCACCAAGCCTTCCCAGGGAGGATCTTGAACCGTGCTTCAGAGGTTGAACAAAGTTATGACTATGTCGTCGTTGGAGGAGGGCTGAGTGGGCTTGTTGTAGCAAATCGACTTTCTGAGAATCCTGGTAAGTGTCTCAATACACACTTGACGAATAGTGCCTGACTACTCAAGAAACGACAGTTCTCATCATTGAAGCTGGCGGATTGTAAGTAATGTATTGCACTAATCTACATGAGCAATCAGAATTGATTCCACTTAGCACCGAGAATGAAGATTGGATCACAATCCCCCTCTTGTCAAGTGCCAATGTTCCCGCTTTGGGCAATGGGCCTAAAGGAACGAAGTATGACTGGAACATGACCGGCATTCCTCAACCAGAGCTTGGCAATCGTTCAATTCAAACCCCAGCGGGGAAGGTCATCGGTGGTGGAACGGTTTTAAATGGAATGGTCTTCAACCGAGGGTCTAAGGCAGACTATGACCGCTGGGTGGCCCTTGGGAATCCCGGATGGGACTTCGAGAATTTGTTGCCGTATTTTAAGAAAGCCGAGAATTTCACGCCTCCTGATCCAAAGGTGGAAGAGGAAGGCTGGGACATCGAGTATGACCCCGCTTACCATGGTGAACATGGACATGTGCAATCAAGCTTTGCGCCTTTTGTTTGGCCCTCAACAAGTGAGTCCTTGCTCTAGATGTTGTGACACATTTGACAAAGACTAAAAGGAAACTACATTAATTCGATGAAAGAACTGCATGTACCAATCACTGAAGATGCAATGGGAGGAAATGCTGCCGGTGCATATTGGTTCACTCAGTCGGTAAATCCAAAGAATGAAACTCGATCCACTGCTCAGGGATTTTATGACTCAAGCAGGCCCAACTTGCATCTCTTGATTGGCAACAGAGTCACAAGAATCATAATAGATTCCGGAAAGGTCAAGGGCGTAGAGTTTTCAGCTAAAGAAAATGCTGCGAGGAGCACTGTCCAAGTTTTGAAGGAAGTCGTTCTGTCAGCTGGGACTTTGCACACGCCCCAATTACTCCAGCTCTCTGGCATCGGTGACAAAATACATCTTTCGAGCTTAGGAATTGAAACAGTTGTTGACCTTGTAGGTGTTGGATCGAATTACCATGACCATATACTGCTGTATACTGGCCAGATAGGCAAGTGACTCTTGATGCTTGATGGACCGGTTGCTGATCCGGTTGTGATAGTGAATATCGCACCTAACATCGGAAACTTCAGCAATCAAACATGGATCTCAGAACAGCTTGCCTTGTACGAATCAAAAAAGGAAGGGCCGTACACCACTCTCGGAGGCAACTTTTTCGCCTTCCTCCCGGTCGGAACATTCTCGAATCAGACTGCACTGCTCTCAGCTGCCGTAGCTCAATCAAAGTCACAATACCTGTCATCAAACACCCCAGCTACAGTGCGAGCAGGTTACGAAACTCAATTCGCTCTTCTCGAAAAAGATATCACATCTTCATCGACGGCATATTTGGAATTCATCTTCGATGACACAGCAATACTTCCAGCTCTGCACCAACCCTTCAGCCGCGGCACTGTCTCCATTAAAAGTACTTCTCCCTTCGACAGTCCAGTCATTGACCCACGTTATCTAAGCAATCCCCTTGATCTTGCCCTTTTTGTCGCAGGTTTCGAATATGCGCGGGCGATCAGGAAAACCAATGCCATGCAGACAATCAACGTGATCGAAACATATCCGGGAGCTTCAGTGACGACAAATCAACAAATTGAAGAGTTTGTGAGAGCCGGTGTGGATACTGAACATCATCATGCTGGGACGGCTTCTATGTTACCGCAAGAACTGGGTGGGGTAGTTGATCCCGAACTCAGGGTATATGGCGTAGAGGGCTTAAGGATTGTGGATGCAAGCATCATACCCATGCTTCCAGCTGCTCACTTGCAAGCTACTTTGTATGGGATTGCTGAGAAGGTAGGTCCTAGACACTATGTACTACGTATTGGCTGACTTCAAGCTAGGCAGCGGATTTGATCAAGAACAGTTACTCACGATACGATGCTTTGCTCTAGAAAATGAATGCGGAATACAGAACGCACAGTGGTAACGACTCGAGATTCAAAATTCGACTGCACGTGCTTTTAATCGGCCCTTCTAAGATGTGAGAAGCTGCTTGAGGATGAGGTTCACTCCAAAACAGGCTAGGATACTTTAGTCAAGGCCGAAATGAGACCCTAGCGCCTGGCTCGCTCATATTCTCCTGGCTTTGACTCTTGAAATTTCTTTCATTCGCAAGTTTTACCTCGACTGAAGTATCTTTACGAGGCTATAATGAGACAATGTTTACACGCTTAAGCCCTTTGAGCTTGAACAAACCATTGAGAAATCTTTTGGTCTGTCGTGTAATCAAAATTGTTCGAGCTGAGTCTTTCAGTTTTAATTACTTGTCGGCTACGTGGAGCCATGGGGGGGGCGCTGGAGCAATCTATGGCTTTTTGTTTAATATCCAAATGCGCGCGTTCTGGACGAGGCTTGCGCCAATTCATTTCTGTTCTATTTTGACCTCTTCTATGGCGCCTGAATCTAGCTGTTATTGCTATTGCTTTCTTTCCTGTGAGTGCAGCATTAATATGGGTCGTCGTAGGGGTTCGCAAGACTCAATTCTCAATCACTCTAACCTGCCTGTCTAAATTAATTCCAATTCCATTATTGCACCTCTGCTGAAAATTCAAAATTCGAAATTCTCCATTCGTACCAGCCTGGAAAGACACAAGGTTTTGGCATACCAGACTTCTTCACGGTCATATTGAAATTTCGGGAATGCATACGGATCAACTGCTTAGCTAGATGATTAGGCAAATAGCAGCACATTGAAGCAACCGCCCTAAAGCCGACCCACAGTGTCTACCGACTTTCTCTCCTAACATTGTATCGCATTTGCAATGCTGAGACCACCAGCAGTCATCCCAAGAGCCGCCCCGCCGACTCCCAAAGCAACCAAGGAAGCACCACCGGTTTCAGGGGCTGCAGCTATGCCAGCGATACTTATTATGCCAGCGAGTGCACCTGCAGCCCCAGCAGCAATCCCCAAGTTCGAATTAGCACATGCGGCCGAGGGCGGGGCTGGTGCAAAGCCACTTTGAAAGAAGTTGATCTTGGACCAAGCAGTATGGTCTAGACCAACATACGACACAATGGCCGCACTTTGAGGGTATTTGGCGTCTCCGTATAGCACTAGGAGCCCGTTCTGGCTCCTCTGAATCCTTCTCGCCAGGAGTTGACGCTCTCGACAGCCGCCCGACCGGAGATGAGCACACCCAGGCAAGACGGGTGAGTAGAGGTGAGGCGATAGAGTGCGCACAAGAAGGCTGGTGAGGACGGGTGAGGATGGGTGATGTTGGGGTGAAGCGAGGGTGAGTAGAGCGGCGAGATGTCACGTGCGCGTGGCTTGGGGCACCTGCAAAGCGAGGTGAGGATTGGCGCGATATAACAGACAGTCCCACATCGGAATGTCAACACAAGCAATTCCCACTTCTGTCTTTAGACCTGAGCAGTTGCTACTGTTCCCTCACCGAAATGCTTGCTCTTCCCAACCCTATGTCTCATGTGAGCAGCGCCGCCTTTGCTCGGGCTCGGCTCAGGCTAGGCTCATCTTCGGTTCAGGTCTGCTCACCCCTATTACGCGACGCGGCGCAGCCAAGATTAACTTCACCAGAAATCATCAACTTTTAACGAGGGGCCCGGAAAGGCCCCTCCCCTAGCCAGGGATCTCAAATATGTTACCACCTATACCATGCCGACAGATACGGGAGATCATAATCCAAGAAGATGCTTTCGTCCCTATGTTCTAAAAATAGCGTCTCCTCTCGCCTTCGCAACTTTCCTCTCTAATCTTCTCACCTATCTTCTCTGCTGTCTTCTCTCCTACCTCTCCAATCCCTCTCCTATCTAGTAAGACGTTTGTTTCTCGTGTCTACTCCAGATATTTTCACCCGTACATACAGAACTCTGTACACTATGAGCACTGTGTAACGTTCCGCTGTCACGTGGTATCCGATATTACGTGGATCGTTGGTTTTCATCGTCAATTGAAGTGTCAAGTAAATCAGGTAGAAATTTATGTCTTGAAATTTGAGCACGCAGCTCTACAAAGAAAAACTATATGGCTATATAGGTGGTGGCTGATCACGAGTTATCGAGTTATCGATTCTGATCCGAGAACTCCTGAACTCGATAACATCTACGTGATCCAGGTCACATGTCGGGTCGTGGCACACTGAGCGGGCAAAACAATATCGGAGAGGACTGAATCCAGAGGAACAGATAGCAGCAGCCCTAGGGAAAGAGCTCTCTAAGGACAGATCCGGTATTCCTTAGCACTGACAAGATCGTCACATTAGACAAGCCTGACAGTAACGTGATATAGTAAAAATAAGAAAAGCCTCGTCAACCCCAGCTTACCCCCACACTTGCTTCCCGCCATTCCAACTTAGCACTTGCTAAAGTCTCCCCCTACTACATCGCCTCCCCGCCTTCGCGCTTAGCTTGTTAGGAATGGCAGGTGAATGTTTCACTCCTCAGTCTCACCATGAACCTTGTTGCCAAGCTCCTGTGTTGTCGAGGTCACTACTATAGCTAAGCCAGGAGCTTCTCATCTGCAGGTGTGTATATGTATAAGGGTTATCGTCTGCAAGAGCCAGTTCGCTACACATCTTCTTTCCTTCCCCTCTGCCCATCTCGGAGTATAAAAACAAAGACACGTAGAAACCCAAGAACAAAGCCGTGAAATCATCCAGTAATGAATTGAGCCGTTTCATTTTCTCTCTCAGTCCCACTCTCAGCGTCGACGCTGAGGTGTAGATGTGAATACGGGACAATCAAAACTCATGTGTCCAAAGCCTTTGCCTAAATGTTTTAGAAAGCACAGAGTGTTAGCTCTCTTTCTCCTGCAGTAATAGTTGTACAATAGAAAAGTAGCATCACAGAGCCGTCTTCCGTTCTTGGGTACTTACATTGGTAACACTGTGTCTTTGGACAGCTGGAGGAGGAGTGCCCGATTTGCTTGCACTCAGTGCAGGTGGGTGCCGAGCGGTACTGGGAAGATCTGGCAGCTTGCGGCGAATGAATGGGTGACACGCCGCCGAAGCGTGGTGTAGCGGGGGGAGACGACCTCGCAGCGGCCCGTGAAAGAGGAGGAGCGGTTGCCGTAGTAGGACGTCGTGAGGGCGTGAACGGCGGTGATTGTGGATAGGCGGATGACGGGGCGGCGCCGTTCTTGTTTGCGAAAATCCTGGGCGAGCCGCGTATTCAGTCTGTTGAGAGCTGCTGTTGATTGTTAGAGAGTTGAACTGGCTTGAGATCGCGAGGTCTTCCTCCGGGACCCGTCTCAGTGTGTTTGCGGCATGCTGTGCCAAAGCCCATTCAAGGCAGCGAGCAGCAAGTCTGAACGCCCGAGCGAGCTCGTTCCTGTCAATATCGTAGACATTTCTGCCCTGGTACGTATAAGCGCCATTAAGGACCTGCACCAGGTTCAGGAAACTAAGTCGCAAGTTGTAGTGGAACCCAGACTGGTGCGTGAATGGTCGAAGAGGGAGAAGGCTTTTGTCCAAACCAGCAGGGGTAAACAGACCTTTCCCTCCTTTCTCGACTTGAAAGGGTGCTCCATCTGCGCAGAGAAAGCGTAGGAACTCATCGCATCTCTTCTCCACGTTCCGTCTGAGATCTCGCACATCACGCTCCTCCCGCTGGCGCAGCTGCGCAAACCCTTTGTCCTGCAGACGGTCGCCTCCGCGGTCCTCAAAGTTTATGATTTTGACGAGCAGCAGCAGACAGTTGGGGAAGAGGACGTTGTAACGCTTCCCCAAAACGAGGTCGTAGAGCTCGTCGTTAGTCATGTCATCATATGCACCAGATTTTAGGGAGTCCAACATCCTCGTTATCAATTCCATATATAACTGGAATCGCTCACGTTGAAAGTCGTGCTTAGTCCAGTTTGGCTGGTCCTGCTTATCTTAAGGACAAGAGCAATGTTAGTAGTCATTCTCCGCAGCTTATAATAAGAGAAAAAAGAATCGAGAACAGTCTCTTACCTTTGATTTCCATCTGGGTTATGGCAGCACAGTTTTCGCGCACATCGGTCATCCAAGAGCTCTCTCTCCAGGTGCCATTGGCTCGACGGAATGCTTGCGTTGACTCGATAATGAAGAGGCTCCGCAATTCGCTTTTGTCCTCGAGGTAGTTGAGAGCATAGCTCGGATGGAAGCCGTTCACACAGGTGTAGCGTTGGCCTTGGACAGTGACTTGATAATCGCGGGTGCGTCCAATTCCGATGCACTGGAAGTTCTTGTACTTGGTAGAATGCGGGCTGCGATAACAGCAGAACACCACATCCGGCTGTTTCTGTTGGATCATATCAAGGAATATGGCATATGCCTCATCGAGTTCTTCCTCATATTTGTACAGGCTTTCCCTCACAGGAATCTTGTGAAAGGGGAACGCGTCGAAGCAGCTTATCTTCTCCAGGCCACACTCAGTAACTGCCCTGCAGACTTCGTCAACAGCGTCCAGAGTATCGCAGTCATTCACTGTTTGGTGGTGATCGGAGAAATAGCGTTGGTGCTCTGCAGGCTGCTGAAGGACAATCACGACACCGCCTTTCGTCTCCGGCATGGCGAGCCATTTTGCAAACTTGACCTCATTGTCAGAAATATCTTCTCGATATTTTTGAAGGCGGCGGCCATAACTCTCAATTGCTCGAGCATGGTCTCCAGGACCAACAAAGGGATCCGGAGTTGTAAGTCCAGTACCGAAAAGGGGTTTGAGCCGATGGTCATTTGGAACCCCCAGACACAAACCCGGCAATTGAACATTCGTCATAATCTCTATGTAGATACCGTGAACGACTGGAAATGGGATTCGGACGAATGCTCCCTTTCGATAGAGCCGACAAGGTGCATTATATCATTATATGTAGCCGTTGGGGCCTCGACAGCCGAGGATGCAGGCTGCGCCTTTGTTCACCCACGTCTACAACGTACAACCTCCATGCACTTTTAATTGTTAGGCAAGTCCAAATACTGTCGAAATCGGGAGTGGTCTGACCAATCACCTGGTTAGGATATCTCCTTCTGGGCTCTAATTGGTTCAAGCCCGTGGCGTCATTTAACAATTATAAGGGCATGTGGGTTGTACGCAGTATGGGAAGACTAGGCTTGAATACGGAGGTACAGCGGTTAAGTATTCCAATAGCAGACAGAGGTCTGAACGCCACACACGATTTCAACATCTCACAACTTCTGCTATACCTGACCGAAAAACATCGTTCAAAGACTGAATTTATATATAGACAGACGTGGAAACAATACCCGATTCTCTGGGGGCCAGAAATGGATCCCCTACGCAGGCTCCGGCTGACTCGGCGGCATCCTCAGCGACTCAGGACACAGCTCAGGCTACAGGCAGTCCCACATCGGAATGTTGACTTGAGCGTTTTCCATTTCCGTCTTTGGACCTGAGCAGTTGCCGCTGTAACCTGAGCTGTGTCCTGAACCTCTGAGGCTTCCACAGGGGTCTAGGTCCATAGGCTTTGATTTTCAGGGCCCTATTGAAGCCTGGAAAATAGCCTAGAGTATGGCCTGGATGATCACTGTAACCTAGCAGGTTACAGTGAGCTACAACGTGTGTAGCCTGGCCCAGAAATGGGTCACGCGAAGGAAATCAGCTCCTTAAGGGCAGCTGATTCAAGAGGCCAACCAATCTGAGAAGCTAGCCGTACTGAAAGAGGCTAGATTCTAAGCCGAACCTCTCACAAAATCAGGCATCGCCAATCAGGATACAAAGCTTCAAATGCCACTCATAGATTAAATGTCAGATCCTGAGCCATGATGCAATATTGTTGTGACAAAATCATCTCATCTCAAGTATTGTTCGTAGGAAATAAGACTCAATTCTCAAACTGTTTGTCTTTACTATGTAGTATTTCACGGGCGAAGACAGATTACTCCAGGACCCTTCCCAACGCGGCATGTGGAAAGTCCCAAAATTACCTGATCTGCGGGGGTTTGTGGAGGGGAGGGGTGTACATAATGGTGGAGAAGGTAGAGGAATGGAGTTGAAGACACTCGTTTCATATTCGTTGCTATGATGTGATGTTATGTGATGTTATGTGATATTATGTGATATTATGTGATGTGATCTCCCTTCAAATCATAAACTTGTTAAGTCCCCCACCCCCCCCCCAGTGGCCCACCTCGCTTAATTACAGCCCACCTACTTCCAACCCTATTAACTCTACGACTCTTGAACTTCTATATAATCGCTCGTAGCAGTAGATTCTATAGATGAATCAGAGTCTTCCTCATTAATCCCACGATCTCCTGCCTCGATCTGAGCCTCTTTAATAGCCTGTCTTCGTATATCCCGTGCTACCTGAGGGGTTGCCTAGGGTTCTAGAGATATATTCTTACTCTATACGAGTCCTACTTCCTTAATAGAGTCGTATAAAGTCGGTTCCTTAGTGTCACGGAGTTGGTTC
>JAAMPI010000383.1:0-40295 GCA_013054445.1 Cudoniella acicularis
GGATGCCAGATAATGCTATTGATTTCTATCATCATTAGGCCTTGGCATCGGACCCCTATCGGTAGCAGATAGCTAATAAAAAGGGGGCTTCTCTAGACCCCTCGGGGCCAGAGATTAGTTCTATACTGAATCTTTTTCCTGCTACACGTGACTTCTTTGCCTACCAACGCCTCCTCCTCACAAGGAGCCTCTACTTCTAACTAGTCTATAAGGGGAATAACAACGTCATAAGATTTTCTATAGCGGATATACTTAGCGTAACGTTTTACCTTAATGTTATCTACTACGCACTTCCTTCCTTCCTTAGTATAATAGGTGTAGGGAGACATTTTAATACCTGATTCTTCGATAGATCGAGCGAGTTGTTATTAATATTTAACCTAGTCTTGTTTTAGACTTATAATAATAAAATAAGGATAAAGTAAAAAACACGTCACCCGATCGTAGATAAAGCGTATAGGACTACACTAGGACAGATAGGGAATAGTGTCACGACCCGACATGTGACCTAGATCACGTGAGTGTTATCGAGTTCAGGAGTTCTTAGATTAGAATCGCTAACTCGATAACTTATAATTAACTACTACTTAAATAGCTATATAGTTTTCCTTTATAGAGTAGCGTGTTTAACTTCTAATAGATAACATTCTACCTGATTTACTTGGCACTTTAATTAATGACTAAACCCAACGGCTCACGTGGTATCGCATACCACGTGACACGAGAGCGTTATATTGCCTATCCGCTTCTCAGCCACGGCCCAGGATAGCCTAGGCTAGGTTAGACATTGCAGAAAGGCTGAAGAAACAGCGTCACAAATGGACGGAGAGAAAGAGAAAAGGGGAGGAAGGCCAAGGTAGGCGGAGGAAGAGGACGGGCTAAGTCGAACACTGTTTTTGTCTTGCAAATGACATTTCGTCAATTATATAATATTCAGGATATCTGATACCACTTGTTCTTTGAAATGCTAGCTAAAATAAATAAAGAGAAGGAACTTTGACTTCATGAATGGGACTTTTTGTAGTTGAGATCAAAGATCATGTAGAAACTTGAAAACTACGAAATGCTATACACTGGCCAATTCAGAGTGCGTAACAGAGAGCCAATATATGCACTCAAATTTTACTCATTAACTTCAAGAGGGTCCTTCAGGGAAATCGTGAAGAGAATGCGCTTGAAACATTGCTGTTATACATATATCTTTATTTAAAATTTCTATCCCGAATCAATCGAAAAGACACCAAACTCAACCATAATTTTAAAAACAAATGCTATAATTATTTCTTTCATATAAGTTCCTCATAAATCTTTAATAAACGAGCAATATCTTCAAGCATAGGCATATTACCCTTTCTAGACACCGACCCCTGAATAAGGAAATGTCTATTTTTACTTTACCCCTTACATCACTTCCCAATTCTCATGTCCAAATTCACCATTCATAACCCAATTCTTTATTCCCCACCTAAATTCCCAGAACCCGCCACCACGAGGCAAAAACTCAACCCTCATCTCCGCCTCATACCTGCCCCCTCCTCATTCCGCCCCCTCTGTTGCACCCTCGCCTGCCAGTCCTCAATTCAGTAACACAACTGCAACATCAAATCTCGAAAAGTTTCAAAACAAACAATAAACCTGATAAATTGCGTTTCTCAATCGACTCACCGAGATCGATCATTAAATATGACGATGTGGTGGTGCTGCGAAACTTGATTTTAGATTGCGGGCGGCGGCGCCTGCAATCGGGCCAATGAACGGGGCTGCGGCAAGGGGTAAATCTTGGAGGATCAACCAACGTCGTACGTAGGAGGCGAATGTTTTGTGCGATGCCTTTGGATGGTCGTTTTTCTTTTCTTGTTATGGGGGAGTTTTTGGGCGTTTTTTTTGAGGAGGTTGGGGGGAAGGGGTGGCTTGTGTGGCTGTGGTTTATTTTTGGGAATGTGCATCAAGATTAAGGGGCGATGACGGCCTCTTGTATGAAGATCACGTTATAATGAATGTAGTGAATATTTATGAAATCCATAAATTTAGGGATAATTTTGATTATATTGTGATGCGGATTCAGAGGTTGAGCTTTCTCTTGAAGCAAGCTGGGAATGAAATCTAGAAGGACAATTTTTGTTAGATCTCCCCCTTTCTTAGCTTGTTTTTAAACTCCTCAAAGAGCAAATATTGTTCAATGTTCATGATAAGCTTTGTGCGGAGCATAAAGAAAGTCGCCTTCATGTTCCTGTGTCTGCTTTAGATTTTGGCATTGATTGTTACGTGTGATTATCATATAAAGATATAGAACGAACTTGCCTGAAGTGTCCACCTACAATAAGAAATCATAGATTCACGGCACCCTTATCCCGAGAAATTCTACCCATTTGGAATTCTCGTCTTTCTTTTCATCTCGTCACTCTAAAACAGGAGGACTAAAGAGGTAGAAAACAAAGGTTTTACTGTTTATTTGTAGTACGATATGAAGGGTTTAAAGATACCCTTTTGAGATTTGGGTATTTTATTTCATTAGGCTCAACGAAATTCAGCTGTATTACGTCCGTTAGTACCTCAAGATGTCTACTTCAAGCATGTGAGCGGTCCAAAGTGCAGAAGAAAAAGGGGCTTCTCGGTTACTTAAATGAGCCGAGTTTCATGAAGCTAGGATTGACTCCGATTGAGCGAGATCAAAACAGATGCCTTCATGAGCAGTCATTCCTCTTGGTTTATTTCGAGAAAATGACAAATTATTTAGAATTTGAAGACGAGTAGAGTGTTTTCAGAAGGGAAAAAGGGTAAGCGCCCAAAGGCAGAGGTGCAGCAGAAAACAGAGAGGGCAGAGCCGAACATGTGATCGGAGGTATCTCTGAAGTTAAACTCACAAATGTTGATCTGGTAAAGGCCAAAACTTTCTTGTTAAAAAGAAGTTGTTTTGTAGAACAATGGCAATTTGCTACAGCATAATTATTCCACCCTTTTCATATTGTGATGGAGGGTATTTGCCTATTAGGGCACTCTAGCTATTACTTAGTCGGACTCTTGGTCCTTATACAGTCTCTAGTCCTATTCCCCCAACCTCTTCGGCCTTGACTCCATCGTTGTGCCCGTATTACCAATGTGCCCCTTACACATATAAAGCATTTAATTATGGTAATTGTTACAGCCAATAGCATAAACTTGCAAAGGAACCGAAACACTGCTAAATTCCCCACTTATGAAATAACCCAGTAAAAGGACTTCAACCTCAGAATTCGATTTATACTCAAAATAGAGAATCAAGATGAGCACATGACAAAGTGAGTATTGACTTAATTGCTTTTCATCTGGCTGAAGGCCTCGAACAGTCTTTTCTGAGAAGGCTTCGGCAGTTGACAATGTCAACTTGACACATCGACAGATAGCTCATTCAGCCTCAATATTCATCATGTGTTTGCCTTTCACATAGGCTACCATGAAGCTGAAAGTCCATTTGCCTTGTGTAAGCACAAGGAGTCTCCCCGGAGAATTGTGATACCATATAGATGAATGACTCCATATCCAACGCCCGAGGACATGGGTAGCTCACAGAGGAAACTTCCAGAGCCTCTTAATGATTGGTCTTTGAGTCTTTTCTAGTGAGTTTCAGCCCCCAAGCTGTAAGACTCGGAGAATTTCTTTTTCAGCTGCAAGGCTCGATGCTTTGAAATGCTTTGTGCTATGATGACTGATTCAAGTGGTATAATGTGATCAGTATTACTTGAATCCTCATATCAGCCTTCATTTAGTAGATGTCTCTTTTGCCCTACAAGGCAACTTCAGCTGTGAAGCAAGGCAGGAGCTTTCTTACCGCATCAAATCTGCCTTCTTTCTATACTCCAATTCATTCACAGAATTTCTATATCGCTCCGTCAGTCGCAGTCTCACTCAGCCTTATCATCGATTATTTCCTTGGACCCCGATTTTTAACCTCGAAACATTATTTAAACGAAGGACGCCCGATTTCTATGTCGGTTTGCTATCGACCAAAACTTACATCCGAATGACGTCCTACCATTGGCACGCCTTTCCAGTTCTCGAAGACGTTGGATGCCTTCTAGACTTGCAGGAAGGTCATTCCACTTCTTTAGCACTTGGTCACACTAGCACACCTTTCGAAGCCACCCAATCATATTTGTTTCCAAGGCACCACCACAAAAATACCTGAATGCTTATGAATTTTGGAACTTTCCAATAATTCCAACATTTTATTCGTTCTTCAAAAAATGAACTCTAAAAAATGAAAATATTTGGTCATTTTGATTCGAGGTAAGTAAACTGAAACAGATCTCAGACTATCACGATTTGCGACGATTGAAGGAATCGACAAAACGAAGATGAGACAGATGGGGTCCAAAAAGCCACACAGGCAGCTAAGACAAGGCTAGAACTTCACAACCAATTAACTTCGCGAAACATGCAGATAGAAGGGTAGGAAAAATAAATACACTTCCGCGGAGGCCTGGAAAACCTGCTCAAAATTCTCTTCTAGAATGCCCCATATATGTGTAGACGCAGAACCGTCGGTGAGAAGAAAGAGAACCCGCCACTGGTGGTGTGATGGTCGCCTGATATATTGCCTCGTTCCTCACTGCAAGTATGTGTTGTTGTACATGATGTACCTGTACATCCCGAGGTGTGAATTTGGGCCGATGTCAGAGAACGACGCTGCGAATAGCTTCATTAGCGTCATTTATGGTGGGGTTTGATGCCCGATACCGCCATGATTTTCCTCTTAGGAATCCTTTGAACTTATAGAAAATTTGAGTGGCAAATCCAGAGGCCAACACAGAGGCCATGGCGAAAGTGGGGGTTGACTTTCAAGGGGAATTTCAGGCGGAAGTTACCCAAAATGTGATGCAGCCTTACCAAACTTCTGACCCCGCAGTCCCCAAAGCGGAGAACCAAATGTAGTCAACTTGCATGTAATATTTGTGTTACATACCATTCCAGCCTTGTTATTATGGAAGATTATCTAAAAGGAAGGGCAAGGCAAACATCAGACCGACCCCAACTCGCTCCAAGAGCGCTTGTGCCTCATCACTGTTCGAGGCTCTGAACTTTGCGAAGGGCCGTTGCCCCGCTATTTTTAGCCGCAATCTCGGGTGGTCGATGCCCCGCCGGACTAGGACTCTTCTCCGAGTTTGAAATGCTATTATCCGATAATAATAAGTAAGTTATTCATAAAATGTTAAGTTCATCGTTGTTCATATTCAACTCGACACAATTCTCTCTCGGTCCCTCTTGATCCGGTGTTTGCCTTGTCTCGGGTAAGGGCTCGAGCAGCATTCAATTTGCCTAAATTCCCGTAATTCAGCAGGAACCGGCATTATTCAGGCACAGCCCAGGTTTAAATCCGTGACACTAGTGAGTCTCCCGCGTGCGGCTGAAGAACCAACGGAACCCGCAACCCGTTTGAAACGGAGATCTGATACCGCTTCCGATTGTCATATCTGACAGAAAACAACGTCTCAGATGAGGGCACAAACTGTAAACATTTTGAATTTCAAGCTCAAAGCACAGAGCGATGGACGGACCTGCATTTTGGGGGCGGTGTAGGTCGACGAAAATTTGCGACTCACCGCCGCTCGCAACTTGCCAAAATCGGAGAAAAAGAGTTTTCTTTTCAGCATATGTGTTGGGCAACCAAGCAAATATATCGGAGGCTTGCATGAGAGGAAACACATGTGATGGTTGCCTGTGCTTGGGATCGGAGATTTGTCAAGGTGTGTTCTAGACCGAAAGCTTGCGTTGAGTATCTGCAAGTTTACGGAGAATTGCGTAAAAAGGTGACGGCTGAAATTATGCGAGATGGATCAAGCTTTGACAATGTTATCCAGCTGAGTCTTTGGCACAACGCGAGGATTCACTTTCAATCTTGTATGTGTTCGTTGTTCAAACGCAAAGGCATATGATATTAGCTTTTCTTCAGACCACTTTGGTCCAAGGAATGTAATACCAAAGCTAGAATCGTTAGCGAAGGCTTCAAAAATGAGGAAAGATAACGCACGGGATACCTGGCGCAATTTGTACCAAATTCCAGTGCTCAGACTTCACGGCCGTTGTGTTGCTTGGATAAAAGCCCAAGGGAACTGTAATAGCGGGTAAACCTGCAAGAGCTGGAATACTTGCGGAGTATTGAGTTGGCAAGATTAAAGCGTCCACGTTATATGCTTTTAAAGAGCCGGTGACACCTCCTTCTGCGCCAAAATAGGATGTACGCTGAAAGGCGTTCCAGAAACGATAGTTTTCGTTATCAAAGCCTAGAGACAGGCCTTCATCCCATGATGCTGTGTTTCTCTGTGGATATTCTTCGAGAGGAAAATTATGAGTAAATTTCGCGAGATCAGCAACGCTTGTGATGTTGTGTGGGTTGAGAGTTAGCTCTGAGAGATACTTTGGAAGGTCAGAAACAAAGTCTATATCGAGGACAATGCTTCCGCTGCTGATGGCTGCAGATGAGTCTGTTAGATATTCTTCATACGCCGAGTAATTAGTGTTGTCCACAATGGTTGCACCAGCTTTCTTTAGGACCTGAATAGCGTCTTCAAAAGCCTCAAGCATTGGTTGATTGGTAGTGCTTCGTGGTATTGCGTTCCTTGGGATCCCGATCCTGGCTCCACGGAGACTTGAGAAGTTCAATGCTTGAGTGTAATCCGGAGGTGATTCCCAGGGCTGGACCAAGGTATAGTTGTCATCCGGATCACGACCCGCTATGATAGATAGAATAGAAGCGGCGTCGGAAACAGTTCGAGCCATCGGGCCTACTGTGTCTTGGCGTTCACTGATGGGAATCACTAATGCTCTTGATGTCAATCCAACCGTTGGCTTTATACCAACAAGATTGTTTTGGCTCGAGGGGCTTAATATACTGCCGCTTGTTTCAGTTCCGAGAGACGCGACTGCGAGTCCAATGGAACTGCTAACGCCACTTCCAGAAGAGCTGCCACTAGGGTCCATATTTGGATAGTATGCTCCCGTGACTTGTCCTTCACGGGCGGACCAACCACTAGAAGAATTCGAAGATCGAAAATAAGCCCATTCAGACATGCTTGCCTTGCCAAGAATAACAATACCTGCAGCTCGCAGTTTTCTTGCAATACCAGAGTCGCGTGGTACCTTGGCCCCCAATAAAGCATATGATCCAGCTGTGTTGTTCATTTGATCCATTGTGGCAATGTTATCTTTGATGAGAAGAGGTATCCCGTGGAGGGGTGAACGAATAGTGCCGCTTGCACGTTCAGCATCCAGATTTGCAGCTATTGCCAATGCATCAGGGTTGATCTCCGCCACTGGATGAAGAAACGAGTTTACTTCTTCGATGCGAGATATATAAACCTGTAAGCATTAGGATGGAATGATTTGTTACACGTAGAGATGGCAAACCTTTATCAAATCAACACTGCTCCAAGCACCACGCTCAAGTCCCGCAACAAGCTCATCGGCTCTAGCATTAAGCAAATCTGGAAAAGGAGGAGATTTCCCTACAGAAATAAAATGTCAAATGCTAGCAGTCACAAGGGTGAGTTGAAAGTACGGACCCATAGATTTGGCAAAGAAACAGCTCAAAGCCGCTAAGCTAACGAGAAGAGAGGCCATTGTGGCGGATCCAATCCGAGAGATAGGCCAGAAACTTTTCTGCAACTTGGTATCCTTTCGGTTGTTGGACTTTTCAACGCCTGAAACATTTGTCTGGAGCTTCTCGTCTTTCCTTCGAAGCCGGGGGTTTGGGTAGGATTTATCCATTTTCAAAGGCCAATCTATGGCACCCCACTCTTCAACAGCCTGAAGATGTGCTGCCTTTCGGGATAATTTATTGAGAGATCCACAGCAGCGAGTAAAATCCAAGAACTTATCGATGACGAAACAAGTCAAGGAAGTGATTTCTTGGCAAATTTAGTAAATCGCGATTACGCACTTCTAGCAGGTTAACCGAGAGTGCTGTCTTCAAAATGGCAAGATGACCGGTGAGCCGCCTAGCAGCGTACCTGATAAAATAGTAGCAGGGTGCAGACTGCACAGTGCATCAAGGCAAGAAATTTTAATCTTTTTGATTGGACATCTAAGGCAACTTGACCGGCCAAGGCTAAACCAAAAGCAGCAGGTCAAAATATGCTTTTGGAGACGGCAGTTGAAGAAATGTATCGGGTTTATGAACATAGCGCTCTCAAATTGTATAGCAGCTTGCCCAGAGAGATGCGCATTACGACAAGTGAAGTTCTCCTGATGAAGTGAGGTTGAAGTTGCGAAAAAAGAAATTATAAGAGAAGGGCGCATGCATGTGGCAAACATCCGATGTGGCTTTAGAGGTTCGGCAGGGTGAAATTATCTCTGATGAGTCAACTTGCCTAACCTTAGTTGGTTACCGAGGTCAGTAGACTATTTTGTATCTTCACTCCTCTACAAAATTTTACACCACATTTAAAATCTACTTTCATTGGATTGTGTTTCAAGCAAAGATTCCGCAGCAATATGAAACGGTTGAAGCCAATTATTTCACGGCTTATCTCTCCTTGGAGTTACACGCTTTCGATAGAAATTTGTATTTGTCACAGCGTACGCAAGCAGTGCAAATCAAGTAGTACTCTCTGTTTCTTAGAATTATCGACGAAGAAGAGAAGAAGCTAGATACAGGAAGGACTGTCGTCTTAAAGGAGCGCAGCTCCTGGACTAGTCCCAGAACAGACTAGCTCGGAACACGTGACTCGCACCAGATCTGTCACAGTATTGGTTTTTATTCTTTACAAAGTCAATATCCGTGTTGTACAGCAGCACAGCGCTGCATTTGCAGGCTGCAGCCAATAAAACGCTTTGGGGTCAGCTATGGCACAATCTGAAATGAAATCTATTTGCAAAAGTTTTGCACCAATGATATTCTACAATTTTTCTTCAAAAGCAGTAGGCCTTTCCGTCTTGTCGAGTAATAAACCAAAATGCCGAGTCGCAGTAGTCCTGTTTTAATTTCCTTATATTTCGATTTATTATCAGCAATACAAAAGGAAAAGGCTAGAATTCGGGAACCTTTGTCACACAAACCCCTTTTGCAGAGCCGCAGCCTTACATCCTGTGCCTTGTAGTACACCTGCAGAAGGTGTCCTGCATACTGCATTGCTGTAACCTGTCAAAACCTATCATTTCGATATCGAAGCGCGATAATTCCGCCTCGATGATGCTGTATTATGTGATTGAAGATGCATGGGGAAACTTCATCCTTCCCGAGCAATGTCGTGGTTTTCTACTGTTATCTTCGTTAGCTTCCTCGGAGTCGTCTCACCGGGTATCACAACCGTCACCCGAAGCAATCATTTGATCCATTTATAATTTTGATTAAAAAAGTTATTAAAGATTTTAGTTTATATATAAATTATAAGGGAAATTTATTTTTATTTTTAAAGGTTAATCATATAATAACCCTAACCCTAAGAATTTTTATATTTTTTATATTAAATGACTTACATATAAATAGCTTATATTTTAAATTTTAGATAATTATGTTAAGTTTTGATAGAATTATAAATACCTAAAAATAGCTATTTTTGGTATAAAAGGTGGGCGAAATGGGGGGGGAGGGGCATGGACTTATACCTTGTTCCAGGTAAGAGCCCACACATAATCAGCAGCCAGCTGCCCATTTGGATGGCACTTTTTAGACAAATCGAAAGTTGCAGGGCAAATGAGAGCTTTATTATAATATTGAAATAACCTGGCTGGACAGCCTCTGTAAAAGAAGCAATTATTAGTACCGACAGCTGGCATCTACAGCATATATGGTGCTTCGCCCACCTAACTTCTTCATCTTCCGTATCCACCACAATATACTAATTGCGCACCTTATTTATTGCGCATCCACTACGTGAATCCTTTTATTTATCTCCTCGCCGACCTCACATGAAATTTAACACCTCCTCTGTCTTTCTAATTAATAGTTCTGCCCGAAATAAAGTCACGCTTGAAGCTAGGCGTTGAACCGCGGTGATTGGGTTTCTTTACCTCTTAGTCAGTGTAACAGCGTTCCCAATTTTCACCATTCAGCGAGCGCATTATGTGTTGAACGGCATATTTTGTCGCTCCTATCAGCGAACGAATCACTCTACTCCTACGAAAGCCACAACAGATAGCGAGGTACAGTAGTTACACTACACGGGGTTATGAGCTATTGGTGTTACGATGTGACCCAAGGTTCTAAACTGTTTCTCAAGAGCTGGTGTGTCAAAAAACTTGCGAGTTACACAACTCAAAACACACGCGCGAGCTAATAGCTGGTACGACGAGGTCGGAGTTGGGGTCCAGGCCTCTCTTGCAGCGGATACAAGCCCATGGACCCTGCATCTTTACCAAAAACAATGCAAGCTTCACATAATCACATCTCAACCTCAACGCTTCACGACTCGGTTGGGTTTCTTTCACATCAATGCCCTGAACCCCTAGCTGTTAGAATAGTCTTTCATGAAGAAGAATATGCCTCAACGAGGCAAATTGATCAGTTCTCAAATTTTCACACCGATGATAGCTGTCTTACCGTTCAACCAAAAAGCGCATCATCTGGCCCTCCCTAAATATAACATACCGCGTGAGCACATCCAGCCCTGTATCTTGTGCATATCACTTGTGCAACGCAACAATTACATATTTCGGGCATCAACATTTTAAGGCAAGTTTATCATCTGAGTTCACGCATCTGAACATCTGGTTGCCTCGCTCGATCCCGAGCGCTTTTCGTTGTAAACTATTTCTTAGGCGATCCTATGCTTGATGTATGTGATGAACTCACCGAGTAAGCGCCGGGGTACGATCTCATCACCTGAGACGGCAGTCGCAGGTTTACGGCGTGCAGATATGCAAATGCGAGCTTCGGGATTCTTGAAGCATAGTAACCAGCGTTTCAGGCTTTGAGGCTGAGATAAAGCACGAAAATGGTCCTTTTTATTATTTTCGTATATGCTTGTTGCCGAGTAGAAGCCACAGATCACGATGCCCAGCCGGAGTTAGGAGCTGGGAACTCCGAATTGCTCAAACTCAAGAAGAATCGTTTTGATTCAGACTTTTTCTTTCCCTTTTGATTGATATAGAGAATAGAATCAATGGATGAGGTTTTGGCTTTCAATTTCAAGCTTCGCACAAACTCTAGACAATCATGCCAGCTTCTGCCCTTCCAGCTCGGCAGCCTTAGCTTAATATCTGACTTTTGACCGGCTTTTTAATTGCCGTAAATAAACAGAATCATACCTTGCAAGTCTATAACGATAATTTGGTCTTTATAGTGACAACGCAGTGGCTGATATTTGAATTTCCTGCCGGGAGAGTAGTGAAGTTGAGATTTCGTCACTAATGTACAAGTACATAGCGTAGACCTGCATGGCGTAGACTGTAATTGACTCCAAGTACGAGACCACAGCAACCGCCTCTTGGTAATATAAATACTGCAGCCCCAGTACTTGCCACCTTGCTTCTGAAGAAAGATTTGGCGCCACTGATTTCGCTTAGTTCATTTGCGAATTGCCATTATAAGTCTCTCAAAGGCGGCTGCTTATGGGCTTATGCAGATCAAAGTGGGAGGTCTTTGCAACTTTGAGAACTTGTATTACACTATATCTTTAGTTGTAATTATTTCCAAGGCTTAGCTTTCTTGATGGCAATAAGTTATGGCCCATAGCTTATGGGACATCCCGCATTTCCAAAATTTGTTCATGTCTAGCTCATGAATCGACGATCAATCGTATTTAGGTTACTTAGACAAAGGACTCTTTTTATAAATGTACCTTTCCGGCCATCAACGTAGCGATACTCTATCGCTTCCCATAATTAGCTTAGGCTACAACATCTATTGTGTTTAAGCTCTCTTCTTCATTGGACATTTTACTCTTTAGTTGCATCCACTCACCAGTGTGACATTATCCGAATTCATGGTATTGGATTTCTACTATCACATTCAGACTCTATGCAATTGAAATGTATTCTCATTTGTCTAAAAGGAACCTCTTGACTCACTTTATCAAAGTGTAGCTCTTAAATCATTAAAAGCCAAATGGGACTCACTTCCTCAGGTCCAATGTGTCACATGATTATTGCCCGCTCTTTGTGTTATATGACAGCATATTATCTTTCCAGAAGCCCTTTTGACATTCGAAATTTTCCCTTTAACCATTTACGGTACGGATTAGCACACCTTAAATTAAAATTCCCCAAATTCCCGTACAATTCCACTCAAACTTCTCTCTCCTCTTCACCCCGCAGAAACATTCAATTTTATCTACCCTATGACAGATGGCCACGCAGATGGCGCATCACAGTTGCATTCAATGAAGCCATTCACACTGCGCAAAAAAGCAATTATCCGCTAAGCGAGAGACCCCTAAAGCCACGACGGAACCACAACACAACTATAATTTTAGAACTTTACCTGGTTTATAGACTGCAACCACGTCACCGCAAATTTAGAAAGTTCCGAGTCCCATAAAAAAATTCTCGCACAAAAAACAGCAGTTTCGAATTTTTCCATCAGTGAAATTTTGAAATTAGGAGGAGTCATACTCAGCTGGCCCTCCAAGAGGCTGCACGCCCCCCCCCCCCCAAAACAAGACTTTTGTCCCAAAAATATCATACGTATCACAACCCATCGTTGCCCATTGAGGCCTAACCATATAAACCTCCAATAAAATATGAAATAAAGTTCCTACCTGCATATGAAGTTCCAATAAGTTTTCTGCCGTTTCAGTCCGCTTTCGTTTCCGCATTTTCGACCTTTTATTTTAAAGTGCAGCAAGCTTCCCAAAAAGGGAGTTTGCGATTCTGATTCTTTAGGGATGTGGCTGGTAGTTTGAGCTTTGTGGTTGGAGGGGAGGAGGGAGCGGAGGGGGAAGGGGCCTTCAACTGGCCCGTTCGTCGAAGAGAACAGATTGATCATCGATTAATCATGCTAATAGCGACGCAAGCGTGCATGCGAGAAGAGTCTATTTTTCTTAATTCTCTGCATACAGAAACTTTTCAACTTGCAGTAGGTAATTGTAGGCTTGCTTCCCCGGATTGAAATCATTGGGAGTTAGGTCCCGAGGAAGCGAGGAATGTGAGGCTTGTGGTGTCTGATATCTCAGCCTCACTTTTTAGTTGTCAATACCTTGCTTCGCTGTGGACTTAAAACAATACCCATCTCCCGAACTCCCAGGCGAGGGGAGGCCATGGCTCATTCATTACTTCCGTCCTAGACCGTTCACTTTGCTGGCCCTGTTCAAGGCGACCAGTCCTTCAGCAGGTAAGCCCAACACCAACATCATAACAAACAGACTCAGCTCCTCGTTCCAAATTTCCCAACTCGACGTGCAGGCTCGATATGAGGCCGCATCAACAAACACGGGCCTCACTCACATCAGCCCAACATTGCCGAGTAAGGCTATTCCAACACAGCATGGTCGTTTCTCAAGTCAGTACGTGAGAGCGAGAAATCTGCAAAAATATGATAGTTTCATGCATGCCAGCACTTGGGAAAAGGCATCTGGAGTTCATCTCCGGTCAGAAGAAGCCTTCTAGAGGATCCAACATGCACGTAATGAGGCAGGAAGCAGCCACTCGCCTGGGACGAGGTAACGATGCCATACGGTGCGCAAAAGAACATGTTTACATATACACGACACATGAGGCAAACTCTCTCCATTTACTTGATCTCATGTATGTACGGCACTGCCAACTTGGCAGTGCCAACACTGAATAATCTCAGCCTCTCGCCCGATACAAGGCCAAAATGCTACGCAGAAGCGTGAAGACCCATCTAAAACATACGAGTAACGTCCCTCAAGAACAAGGCAGCCAGACCCCCCTGCTCTTTTGTATAACTCATTCTCCGTTGTTGGGCAATGTTGGTGGCACAGTATCGTTGTTTAACACTCAGCCTTGGAATGAATTGCCTTGGGTTTGCCTTCATTCTTTTCAAGGTTCCGACACGGTGAGAGAGATGTGCATGAACGAGGCAACCAAATATACCGGTATCTGGTTCTCCTTTCAAGTTCTCGCGAATTGAAGCCGTGTTGGTTGGGTTTTTGGTGTTGACGCCCAGTCCCGTACACGCTCAGGTTTGTTCAAAGTATCTTCGCCAAAGCTTTTTGGGGGGGGATCTCCGTCTGAAGTGGCCAACCAGCCAGGGCCTGTTTTGAAACCTGGTCAAACAAACTTCTGACAAACCCGAGCACGGGGATAATGGCATCCACAAAGTACAGCATCCGTATAGCCGCTGACTGTTATTCTTTTTTTTTAATTCCCTATCGCCTAGCTGGAGCTTTCTGAATCCTCTATTGGATGCACAAACATCCGGAGCTCATTTCCGAAACTATTTTCCCCATCGAAGCCGAGATGGCGCCCCTAAGATCTAGACCCCTGACCGAAAGAGGGAATTTTAGACTACTGTGGCGGCCCCTTTGGGCTATGCCTGATATAACGAGAATGCGTTCTGTATAGTGCAGTAACTATATATGGGACAGTAAGATGAGGCTGAAAAGAAGGACGACGACGGTGAAGGGCGGAAGAAAAATCTTGGGTAGCCTCATCATCGTCGTTGAGGCTGAAGAAGTCGTTTACACTACCAGTATCTTCGGTTCCTGCCTCACGCTGGATTCAATCAATCATTTACTCACCGTCTTAAAGGCGAGCAAGGGATTATTTCCATCTATAGGTTATGCTAGGGTTAATATGGAATGTTCTAGTGATTCCGGTGAGATGGTCGCCTTACGGCGACGATTAGTTAGGACTAGGAATAGGTCGGGGGAAGTAGGATGAGAACGTAGGCAGCAAGTATCCCACTTGCAGTCTGTCTTCTCTGCAAAGTAATTAAAAAAATAGAAACAGATGTCGGCGAAGCAGAAAAAACAAAACCAGGCAGCTAGAACCCTTCAAACCCTGTACTAGATAATGAGCAGTTGTTAAAATATATTAAACTAATGTCATTGTTGCATTACAATGCCTCATTTGGTATCTAACCATCCCATTCCCTCCCCCTGAATAGTTCTGGGGGCCTCGGAGTACGACTCGCACACCCGAGGTACCAACAGCATCTGTGAATCATCTGGGTGTGTACGCTGGAGTTTGAAGCAAGCATCTGATATCCAGTCGTCAGTTAGGCATATAGATGGCGCAGACCAGGAAAAATGACAGAGCTATGGCAACCAGTCCCTCCCATCCTCACCATCTTGGGCTTCGCCGTGAATAATTTCAGTGTGAAAATATTAATTGGCGACCATGTATTGCACATCTAGGCAACCCAAACACACATCCATACACTGCACCCAAACGTCTGATATCCAGTCACCAGTTAGGCAAAGAGATGGCGTAGACCAGGTACTGTGAAATGACAGAACAATGCCATCCTGCCCCTCCCTCGCCGTCTAAGTTTCGCCTGGCTAATATTAACGCTTATCGAGGGAACCCAAACACATATCCATACTGTACACCGCACCACAGCGTCTGATATCCAGTCATCAGTTGGGCAAAGAAATGGCGGAGACCAGGTAAAGTGATAGGGTGATGCCATCCAGTGTTTTCATCTTCACCGTCCTAAGTTTCACCTGGCCACCATTGCGCATCAAGGCAACACAAACACCTCAATCCATACACGGTGCTCTCATGGCATCACAAGCCCTTCGAAAGAATCTTCTCCCCTAACGAGCAGTGGCCGTGCAAAGTGATAGAGCCATGGCATTCAACCCTTTCCTCACTGTCTTGGGCCTCGCTGCGAACGTTAACAGGCTGACCGCCACCACACCCTCACACCATCGAAAATTCGAAAGCCTCTCTTCTCCGAACCAGCGGTGACGAAGCACTAAGTACCTCTCCTCAAAAAAAGGCGACAAACATCTTCACCGCTACGTCCTCGCATACGACAACTCCCTTCAACCAACACATCCATGATTCAACCCAAGAAGCCAAGCACACTGCTGCAGGACTCAACTAATATGAACTGAGTGGCTGAGATACTTTTCGCCACTTCCAGGCTTCACCCTTGCTGAGCTGGACTTTCTTGTGTTGCAACTTTTGTGTTTGGACAGTTTGGTTGAGGACAGATTTCTTCGCCTCATTCTTGTTCATCGCGATCTGTAACTTTGTCGTTTAGATTAGAGTTGAATGGAAAAAAAGGAGAAAGGGGTAAACACTCCGGAGAGAATCCCGCATCTCGATGGAAACAAACGCCACCAACAGGCACCAACCATAAACTCGTGTATGAAGTACTAAGCAGTGTGCATCTTACCACGTTTGTGTTTGTGTCCCGAGGTGAGTGTAAAGGGTTGGGTGTGAATGGAACGAAGATCAGTGATCATCCCGATACCCGCCCGAGGTAATCGGCCCTATCCCCATCCCATTGGATCGCATCGGGTTGTATAGAGAATAAGGCGTCTAGAACAACAGTACGGCGATGTCGTGTTGAATGCAGAGTTCTCGGTGAGGTAAAGTGAGATGAAGCAAGCCTCGTTCGTAAGATGGTTCGGCACGGCATGTCGAGTGCGTGGATGGTGTTGAGAGAACGAAGATTGCGTAGACACCCCTATCCTTCGTCCTCATCCTCCGACCAAACATATCCTCCTGAAGCTTGCCCGCGAGTCACGGCCATTGGGTTCCCCCTCTTCTCGGCGAAGTGATGCCCGGATACAGAAGGAATAAGCTTCTAAGACCGAACCGTTCCGCGCGGCATCGTGATGGTTAATGAGACACTTCCCGTGGCCTCGAGTCACTTGACGAGATTGATATTAAGATGAGGTAATTTCGGACATCTAGACTGGCGCCCAACGAACCCGGATGACCTGAACACTTTGTAAAATAGAAGTAATGAACGGAGTCTCAACTCTTGATTGTTTGTATCGTAAGGACAGAGAGAGACTCGTTTGCCTTGCTCACTCACTCGAGTACGCTCGTACTTCGCCACCTCAGGTGCGATAGGACAGAATACGAACTATTTGTACTATCTTCCAGCTGGCCTCTTGAAAGAGGCAACACGACGTTGAAATAAACACCAACGACAATGTAAGCAAAGTTGGCAGCTGAATGGCAAATTTTTGCCCCTTTTGCCCCCACCCGCAAAAAAGGGGCCGCATCGCTTATAGGACCCAGCTGAAAGGGCAGCTGCCACGACCACTTCCCCACCAAGAAATCCCACTCGAATTGAACTTTTCCATGCGTGTATTGAGCGATTTCCTTGACTGTTGGAAGAAAAAGCAGAAAGATCAGCAATCGCTGTTGCCAAGCCCATCATCCTGAAAAGTACAATGATTTCTGTGGCTTAGCAATCGCCACTCGGGGGACGCGATTGCCTGCTGACTAATGCGAACGCCAAAATTTCATACTCCTTTGAGGAATTTTTGCGGTGGTATCTCATTTGTCAACTCAACAAAGTCTTCAGCAATCATGGAAGAAAAAATTTCGCACGTAGGGAAAAGAACGAAAAAGAAAAGAAAACGAGGCAAACACTGTATGGCTGCAGTATGACGTCGGGTTCGAATTCTAGGAGAGTTCGGTAAAGGGTGATTCCGAAAATGCCGTGACCAACTGCCGAGATCCCGGCAGCCGGGTGGCGGCCTTTCCCGATAATATGGAGTGGTGGGTGGAATGAGTGTTGTAATAAACGTGATCTTTCAGGAGACTTCAAACGACACTGTTACAGTGAGGCTTTCGAGATGCGTCAATTATTTGACTTGTCGTTAGGCAGAAAGGCGAAGGTCAAAGGAATTGAAGGTGTTGCTGTTTTTATGGGGGACTGTCGTGATGAACTGTCAATTGATCTCGATGGCCTTCGTAAGTAATTGGAGGAGTATGTTTTTCGGGTGAGGCTCGGGTTCAGTAGCAAATAGGGGTGGTATGAATACTGTACGGGAGCAATCACCCTTTTTGCCCGTCCGTTACGGGAGGGAAGGGGAAGGTAGCTGGCGTGACATAGCTGTGTAAAGCTGCCGGTGAGCGAAGACGGCGGTGTTTATGTTGCCTTGAGTTGTTTGAGATTAGATCTGATTAGTCTATGAGTCGTGGGAGTAGCATCCGCTGCGGGTCATGACATTGCTTCCTGCAGGACCTTGGAAGAGAAACGAGAAACATGTGAGTTGCAGATATCAAAATCAAGAAAATCCATAGAACTACGCACGCAGCCTTGTGCGATTTCAGCAAACGCGGATTGGTACTCCTTACAACGATGCAGCAGTGAAAAGGAGCAGTGTCTTTCGGAAGCGAATGTACGAATCCGATCCACGTGTGATCAGCAGGAGCAGACATAATACTGTACGCAACTGTATCAATTGACTCCATTCAAAATTGCCTGAACTATGAATAGTATCGCGTTGCAACTTGCAAGCTTTCTCTTCGCCTTGTTTTCTCGTATTTTCTCGTATTTTTTCTCTTGGAGGTGCCTAGTGCAGAGTTTACACGCGTCTTTCAGGCTGTGCAGTGCAAATCTGCCGAATTTGAACAGATATACACGCGTTACTACCCGTAGGGATGAAGAAAACGAAAAACGGTGCCCAAAGCAAGAAACAAAAGTGGTGGGGAAAAAACAAGTGTGGGAGTTTGTATGGAGCCAGGCATGGTCAACCTGAAACGCGAGAACGACGTGTAAAGAACAAGGTTTGCTATGGGGAACTTCCCTGAGAAACAAATGCCAGTCCTTATGACTTCAAGTATGACTATGGTGCTTTTGGCCCATAAAAAGCGTATTTTGAGTCCTAATGTGCTGTCCAAAAAGCACAACAATACAACCTTTCCAGGGTGCAAGATTTTTGAGCACTTCTTCTAGAAATAAAGAAGGAACAGCCTGTAGATCGTGGGGTAGACCCTGTAACCAGTAGCAGTGCGGAGAAAGAACGTGCGGTGCCATTCACAGTACCTTGGTAATAAACTCTGCCTGCGAGCATCGTTGGTCGGGGAATCGGTTTTTAGCTGCGCCTATCCACGTCCGCCTCACTTCGATTTCAAACATGAACACGTCACAAAGAACCATATCATCTTTACCTTATCAAATAGGTTTTCTTGGTCGCGTTTGGGTGTCGACCCCCCTCATCCACTGCGGCTGCCCTTGCGATGCGAATAGAACCCACGCATTCCCACCGCACCTGCCCTATCGATGGCGATAAATATGCAGACAGTCAAATCTCCAGGCAGCGGCTGCTGCATGTAGGTTGATGAGCTTACTGCCGACGTTGGTCTCCCTATACCCGTTCAAATAGTGGGGCGGGGGAGTGCGCCAAGGAGCACGCCCCTAGACAAATACGGATATTCGAGCTTTCAAATCCCGCCTCCAGGTGATATATATTTCAATATCAAGAACTTAGTTAACGTGGATTGTTCTTGATGGTGTCGAAAGCTGGAATTCCGAGGGGTAACGTGTGATGCTTGAGCGCTGGAAGGAGCATTTGAGCATCCCAGGCTGACTTCTGGTGGGAACTTTTGTGTTTATACTCAAAAGTAATATGCCGTGCATTTCGAGGCCTTCCTATTGATAGGCTCAGTTTGCGAATTGCGAACTCTCTCAAGGGGTCGTGAATGGCTGCTTCTACAGCTGACAGCCCTAAATCTCATCCAGTAGGAATGCTGACTGGTGTTCCCTGGCTGGGAAGCGAGTCGTCGCGTAGCGGGCACGCGAAGGCGAAGTCGTGATTTAACATTGTGAAATGATTTTGCGCTTCTCGATAGGGTAATCGTGAAAAGGGGGGAGCGAGCTGACTTTGCTGTGTAACAACGCGACAAACTGATATATAAGGTAGCCGATTGGATTTGTGCTGACCTGAGTTGGGACCTTGAGATCAAGAGCTAAAGCTCACCGAGACTTCATCAATGGCCAATTTGCAGCAACCTCCGAGTCTGACATAGTCGCTGCCTAGAACTCAAAGAGGATGAGGGCTGACATTAAACTTGTTTCGAGTCCTACTAATGCTTTATGAATAAGCCAATAGCTATTTTCGACAAGGCAGAGTCGAATCCGATCTGGGTAGATTTAAATAAATAAGTTGGCTCAAAGGGTTGTGAGCTAAAACGTCTTCAGAGTGACTGATTCCTAGAGGCTCTGCGAATAACGGGAGAGAGCAAGGCCTTTGGATAAGGTTCGCAAAAAAAAGGGCGACCCAGCTCGCCATATCTCACATTCCACGGGCCATTCTTAAACTAATGAGAATGAGCCTCAATACTTCTTTCCTGCAGCTAAGACACAATCTTGCATTGGACATCTGCGTGTAACCCGAAAAGGATGTAGAAATTCAGAGGCTGAGAATCGATACAGGTACCTATATGGTGGATTGTAAAGGCGGGTTGCGTTTACTCCAGGCATCAAAAGCCCGGTGAACCAAGTCGGCTGAAGTCATCGTGATCCTCTGACCCCCTCATCTGACTCTGCATCACAGCAGCGGCTGCACATGTACACAAGACAAAATGCTTTCTGCACCAAATGGCATCTGAAGTAATATTTCATCGGGCCCTCGTAGGACCCTCGAAAATGGGGCGGATGTGTGCTACTTATCTGACCTAGGCAAGCTTCCTGGACCACGACATCGACGGATACGGATGAATTTGTATAGTACGTGGATGACGGTATTTATACGCTATTCGTACGGTATTGTTGCTCCACGGCCCCCAATACGTAAGTAAGCCCTAATTTGGCCATCGGGGCCCTGGCGCGTGGGGCAGGAGGTCGCTACAGCCGTGGCTGGTGTGGCGTTAATAGAAAAGCGCGCGAGGCTCGGTGAGCCAGAGTAGAGTAACAAACGAGCCAATAGAGAGTCGTAAATCCAGGCGCTGTTTTGGCCTCTGGAAAAATGCCCAGGCAGGCAGGACTCAGAGCAGGCTGAGGAGCCCAAAATTGAAGTGGGCGATGGCCGTCACCGAGCTTTTGTAGTCCGCCATTTTCCAACCCAACATTAGGCAAACCAGAGCCTCCTCGCCGGGCACTCGAACCCATGTTACTTTCTGTGCTTGCTGTCTGAGAAGCGCTCCCAGCCTTGATCCACTGCAGGACTTCTCAACAGTGGTTCGCGACCCTGCTTCACTACCTTATAGCCCTCATTTCGCTCCATTTCACCTGCAATGCAATCAACAAGAGCCCATTTACTTCGGAGTCTCGAGATCTGTATTCTGGGAGAGCCTCTATGTTAAATTTTCAAGCCAGCAAGGTCGCTCAACGAGGCCTTCGCCATACCCAGTATTTTCTGCGCAATCGCACCCACACTCGCGAAAACAGGTATGCTGGACCCCTCTCTGTCCCCATTCAATTCGCAGAAGGGAGGACTAATGCCCTTTCTAGTCATGAGCGCATTCGACCAACGCTGGATTCAACACCAGCGAAAAAACCATAAATCCACCAAGACCTACGCTTGCATTCATTGTCTCGACCGGCACGTCTTTACCAATCCCGATGACCTCTGGAAACATGCCCGCGACAACCATCAAGCCGAACTTCCCACCGACGAAAGCGAGCAGAGGAGATATCGCACAAAGTTCGAGTTGCAATGTATACAAAACCCTTCGTAAGTCAGTCCAGGCGTGGCAGCCTCGTCCTTTGGAGGCAATTTGGTGCGAGGCTCCAGGCTGACGCTTCGCGTCCAGGTCAACAGAGACGCCTCAGCCTCAAAAGACGACGTTCAAAGACTCAAACACAGAAGCAGAGCCGCCACCTCAAAAACGGCCGTATCCTTCGCCTGTCGCTGATCAGAGCCTGCCAGGCGACTTAAAAGAGCTAAATATAGCAACTCCACGGAGTACGGATGTTTTAGCAGGAGATGACTCTTCAGAAGGCTGCCAAACACCAGACCAACCTCGGAAGAGAGTAGCTGTTGAGAGTGCCGGATCTGCTTCGCCATTCCGTGACTCAGAATCCCCTTCGTCTCCCGGTCCCACTACAAAAGCACGCCCGACATCTGCTCCAGGTCCTTATAGCCCAAAGGCGGAAAACCAGAGCCAAATGACTTTTGAAGCATCTCGGCCTCATGTTGGAAATAAACAGCTCTGGAGCCCACAAGACGCTCCCTCCCCTGTCCCTAGATCTTCCCTGGATGTGTCTAATATTGCCTCGGTACAGGCGCAACGATCAAGAGCCCAGGTCTTGCAGCCAAAAAATCGCAAGTCCTTTCCCTCTTCGCCACAAGCCACAACCTCTCGAATACTACCCAATCGGCAACTTCAAAATACAGCCCCTCCAACAATCTTTGGAAAGAGTTCATCAGCACAAAACAGTCAGGTGACGTCATCGAAAGAAGAGGGTTTTGATATCATGCTCCAACCAGAGACCCGACCGATCTCTCAAGAGCAACTCGTAGCAGAAGTCAAAGGGATTTATGCAGGGCTCGTAATGGTTGAAGCCAAATGCATTGAGGTTGATAACAAGCAGGCCGCACTTGCTCATGCAGATGGAGGAAACCCTCCTAAGTTAAATAATGAGCAGTGGCAGGCTCTTATAGCACTCCACAGGACTCTCTTGCACGAACATCATGATTTCTTCCTTGCTTCACAGGTATGTATTTGCTATCCTTGATTCTGTTTGGGAGCTCAGCTCTTGAAACATGTCCTGAGAGCACTTGACCTCTCGTCATCTAAAAATTCTGTGAACCAACACTAACTTACTCATAAGCATCCTTCAGCTAGCCCCGCCTTGCGCCGGCTTGCTTCTAAATACGCTATGCCGGCGAGGATGTGGCGTCACGGAATACACTCGTTCTTGGAGCTCCTACGACACCGGCTTCCTGCTTCTCTCGATCATATGCTTGCCTTCATCTATCTCGCTTATTCGATGATGGCTCTCTTGTACGAAACGGTGCCAGCCTTCGAAGATACCTGGATTGAATGCCTTGGAGATCTTGGCCGTTATCGGATGGCCATTGAAGACGACGACATCAGAGACAGAGAAGTCTGGACCGGCGTCGCTCGGCATTGGTACTCTAAAGCGTCAGACAAAGCACCTACGACTGGACGCTTGTACCATCACTTAGCCATTTTGGCACGTCCTAACGCACTTCAGCAGCTTTTCTACTACTCGAAATCCCTTTGTGTGGCGGTCCCTTTTACATCCGCTCGTGAATCAATCTTGACACTTTTCGAGCCGGTCTTTAATGCGGATAATGGACAAGGCCAGTATCGCCTTCCCCCTCTGGATACTGCGTTTGTTAAAGCTCATGGCCTTCTGTTTACCAAGAAAGAGATACATAAGTTTGACCACACAGTTGATGAGTTTCTCGCGCTATTAAACACTCAAATTGGAAGAGTTACTCGCAAATTCATGGAACAAGGCTACTATATAGCTGTCGCAAACAGCGTTGCAATGCTCGGCTTTGCGTCGCCAGAAAATCTTCTAATGAAGGTCATTTCTTCACAGGCTGATAGGGAAGACGTTTCTATGGAAGAATCCTTTGACGCTACTTCTGAACCTATGGTTTCCTTCAAGCATGCCCAACATCTCAGTAACGCAAGTACCAAAATTGTTTTGGACAGGGTTGGTGATCCGAATGTTCTGCCATTTATCCACATTACGTTGATTTTTATGCTTTTCATGGCGCATCATGCTGGTGCAATGGCTTTTCTTCAGGCGGACTTTCCTTGGACCGAGCTGGCGATTATGCTCAATACCCTGTTAGGATCTTATGAAAATTCCGATCGAATCATGAGCGAAACGTTTCCTTTGCCGGAAAAAGATGATCCTCGTCCATTCCCTGAGGACTTTGCTGTACGTGGCCTTCTCTGGGCTGAGAATTACTTTCCCTTCGATTGGTTCACCAAAAAGAAGATCGACGAGGAAGAAAAATATCACGAAAGACCTTCAATGACTGCTCAACGAAAGGAGCGAATCCTTTGGCTAGCATGTAGAATCTGTGCTCTTGGACCTTGGCTGTCTTTTGATGGGACCAAGTTTTCTAGCCTAGAAAACAATGAGCCGCAAGCTTCAAGAGCTTCCACATTTGCCTCGGCCACAACTCAATCCCTGGACCGAGCCGAAACATGGGAATCACAAGATTATGACCTCTCCGACGCTGAAGAAGACATGTCATCGCCACCCACGGTGCATGCAGTCGAAACAGCTCAAAATGATTGAGGATCAAAACAGCTCTGCTTGTATGGCCATTGATAACTATGATTTGCGGGGAATCAATAAGACTGTAGTTTGTGATGAGGTTGCGGTAGTCGTCTCTGTCATTCCAGGTATGAGAATTCCTCTCCTCCCCTAACCGTTCTAATGAAGTATACAGTCGTTCAACTCAAAGAAATTGACAGCATGATGACATGGTGTGCATTATTCAAACTTGGTGAAATAAGGTCGTACCATGATAGCTCACCACAAGCAACTACACCTACCCTTTTACGTTTATGGATTTCTCTAGGATCTCATATTCTGCGGTTGAACGGTCAAAGTCCAAAGGGGATGGGAGAAGAAGATAATAAAATCGCGACTAGTTGTTTCACAACACAAACCGCCAAATCGGTCACGGTCACTATGGCGAAGTGTTCCCTTTGGAAGGCCGTAACTCATACGTTATCAATATCAATTAGGCACTTAATTAAGTAAAACAAAAATATGTTCGCAGCGTCAGGTAAGCTCGGTTGCATCCATTCTTTTAGCAATCCATATGTAGTAGCATAAAAAAAAATTGAAAACCAAGGTTCTTTAAAAATTAATAGATAATTCTTAATAGTTCAATACGATAAATAATACTTAGATTCAGAGTTTAAAGTGTATAAAAAGGCATCTGGTAGTAGATTCTAAGCGCTCTATATAAGAGTGGCGATAGCGATATTGATTAAGCTGTATAAAGACAATGAAGATATAAGAACCTCGTGGAAGCTAGCTTATATAGCTAAGCGAAACCCACTCTAGCCAATACATCATCTCCAATTATTTAAGACTTTTTAAAACGTTCAAAATTACTTTCGCTAGCTTGACCGCTAACCGAATCAAACCTAACACTAAGTGAGTATTAGACTCTATTTTATATAATATAGGCGCTTTTATTGGTCGGATGTAGTCTCGCTTAGCTATATATATATATAAGCTAGCTCCTCTAATGAGATTGAGATTCTTATATATTCTATTAATAACCTCATTGTTGTTATAAGATTATAAGCTTGGTCGACCTCGCTGTCGCGATGCTTCTAGGTAGAGTGTTATATTCTAGTTTATATACTGATAATAAGAAGGGAAATAATGGGATTTTAAGTTGTTTTTTGTAGTGAAGGAGGGAATTGGGATTTGAATTAGGATTGGATTCGATGGGTCTTCATAGGGTTGATAGTGGGTTTGTGATAGTGGAGCTGTGGGGTTGTGGGTTAAGGAGGAGAGGGTGAGGAAGAGGGAAAGGGAGGGAGGATGGCTTTTTGTGGGGTTGACTTTAAGTTTAGAGGTGATGCTAGAGATGGAGATGTGGGAGGACATAGGGTGGGATGAGAATGGGAGAGCATAAGATAAGGTGGTAAATTTTCATGGAGCTGGGTGTTATAGTTTGTTTTGAAGCGGAAGTGGAAATAGAGGTTGAGGTAGAGGTTTAGAAATAGAAGAGTGGGGATTAGACGTTTGGAATAAGATAGGGCGGAGCAGGGTTCTCATTAGGTATGCAGGAGATATATAAAGTAGGCTTAGGAATGATTTGTTTTGCGCTGTAAAGTGGGCAATGAAGTGTTTAAGAGCTTATCGCTCTTAAGCAGAATTTACAAGTAGCTACGACTATAGAGTGGTGCGTAGGTGAAGCAGCATAGCTTAGTAGGTTACTTGTTTCTTAAAGGAGTCTGTATGGAATGGATATTTAGATATACACGAGCGGAAATAAACAGATAGAAGGAGAAAGGTAATTAAAACAAAAGTGTTATTATTAGAAGTGTTACATTAATGTATAAATAGGTCCTCAGAGAAGAGACACAGCTATGCTATAGAAGATTTCTACATAAGAACTTTGGGGTTTCCCTTTATCCCGAAGAATTAAACCTCCGACGTATAGCTTCCTAGCAGCAGCAAGACCAACGATACTGAAATTTCTAATTTTCAAACATAGCTAGCTCTTTCATTTCGAAATCGTAAAATCTCACCTCACCGCACCTCAGCCGCTCATCTCGCGCAAAGAAAAAAAGGGGGTGAAGGATAAGCCGCGAAGCGAATAACAAAGCGGCACAGTACTGTAACGGTTGCCTAATGCGAACCCTCTTTCATTTGTAACGCGATTGGGTCAGCTCGCTAGGCAGCCGCAGCTCAAGAGCTCGGTGAGCGCATTAGGGAATATATGCATGGGGTGGCTTGTATAGTGGTTTTTTATGAAGAGAGAGGAAATGGATGCGGGCGCAAGGGGGAAAGGAAGGTGAAAATATAGGGGGAAAGGCGGTAAAAAGTGGCGAAAGAGGTAAAAGGCGATGTTACGATAAAGAAGGAGTTAGGCGGAGATTAGTGCGGATTGATATGAATGTCGTAGGAAAGGGGAAGGGGGAAGAGGGAGCGCGTTTGCCTTGTTGGATTTGTTTTGCATTTTTGGGGGAGGAAGGCGAAGGAGGCGGATGAATGATTTGAGTTTTGATGTTTGATGTTTAAGGGGTTATGGTGGTGCTGTGGTGGCGCTGCTGTTTCGAAAAAGGAGGCGCAGAGCTGATGGAGAGAAGGAATCTTTTCTGGAATTTTATAGTATGCCGTAGGAAGTATAGGAATCCTGTTGCTGGTATCTATAGGTAAAAATTCAAGTTCTATCCTGGAAGTCTAGGAGACAGTTGAGTTGCATATTGGAAGATAAGAAGGGTGAACGTGGGGTGGTCGTTGAATTCGGAAGATGGATCACTTCTGCCTCAGGTAAGGAAAACAGATCTATAAATGTGGATTGGATAGATGTCTATAAAATCAGACAGTAAATCATAATAAATCCATCTATTGCGAGCACTGTGGTTCATGCTTGTCCTTGTCCTTGTATAATTGAGGAGGAAAATTGCGTGGGTTGTGCGTCGTGTAAGGGAAGTCAGAATAATCCTAACATGCTATGATAATGCCAGCCATTAAAGATTGAATGAAGCAGGAGGAACACTTGGTCATATTCTATTGGTCGTTGTACTTGGAAAAAAGATATTGTCTGCCGTCGCAAATTTTAGTCACTTATAAATTAAGAGAGTTATTTACAGAATCCCAACCTAACATTGAGCAATAATCTTATTCAATCAAGCAAAATTATCGAATAATAAACCTCCTCAGTTGAAAGAAATGAAACTTTATTCAAAAGAAAGACATCAAGTTTTCCTATTCAATCTCTGACATCTGAGGCGTCCGAACGGTATGCTCCAACTCAGATTGCGTAACAGGACGCTGATACTCATTATATTGCATTAGAACAGGACTGTACGTCGGCGTCCCCAATCTCCCATTTGACGGCATCTGAAAATTACCCCCTTCCGACATGGCACTATACTTTGGTCCAGGTGAAGGGATACTCGCATAAACAGGTGCCGCAGCAACATTCATAGGAGCTGAAGTGGGATGGTTCTGAAAATTGCGCTTTCGACTCCGTCGTCGGCAACAGAGCCAGATTAAAGCCAGCACAGTGAGAAGGGCACCGCTGCCAACAACGGCAATCCCAACGATAGCACCGAGTGAGAGCGTAAGGATCGGACTTGATGAATTCGAGCCAGTGGTGGACGAGCCACTTCCAACCCCAGCGCTTTGGGTTGTATCAACATTCACACCCCCATTCGCATCCGTAGATGTGATTCCCGCCTTGGTCGTCGGTGTACTTCCTCCTTTCACACTGGTAACAGCCGTATTTTGTGCTCCAGCACCAGAAGAAGTCGCAGCTGGTCCACCACTATACTGAGCAGTGGGAGTAGCCAAGAGAGCAGCCTGCACCACATCTGGCGGTTCGCACATACCGCTGCCGCTTTGGGTAGGAGTGATGCCCACGGTCCCCGGCTCGCAGCAGATCCAGTAGCCGTTTTTCATTGTGTACATGTCCCATGAACTGTTCGCGCACACGGGGAAATTGACGACGACTGTTCCGCAGTCCGCAGCTGGAAATATCTATCGTAAGCTGTGGATGCTTTGAAATTGAGGGAGGTCAGTGAAGAGTTACATGTTGGACAGCAGTAGTAGGCTCCAATACCATGGCATGTTTGTCCCGGTGGACAGCAATTGGCGTTTCCACATTGAACTGGTGCCTCCGCGGGACAGATTTCGTTTGCTAGCCCGAGAGCCCAGCCGCCGTTGTAGACAGGTGTTGCACGGTTTTGGATCGCTGGAACTGCGAGTTCTCCTTGGTATGCTATTGCAGGCGACACTAGAAAGGGTACAAGGGAAAAAAACATAGCAGGGAGAGAAAAAGAACGCATTTTGGGCGAATTTTGCGAAGGACTCATAAAAAGGACTGGGTGTATCGCTGTGAACAAGAGGTAGAAAAACAAGGATTGACAAGTGCAGAGTTTTTGACGTTGATATCAAAATAATACGAAACCAGCTCTGAGCCCCATCCCACCTTTTCAAGGCGACACTTCACCCAGTATTCAGCTACAGCCCTACAGTCCTGCCAAAGCTACCAAAAGCCAAAGCAAAACTTTTCCAAGCATCATTTCTTAAAAATGATTGGATCGTCGAAGATGAACCCAAGATGCGTAAAAAAACCTTGTCTGCCTAACCACATTTTGGGCGTCCAATGACCTCGAAAAATCCAGACCAAATCTATTTTGCAACATTTACAGCTTCTCGCCGCGCATCCAATTAAGTGGTGAGTGGTGGATGAGAATGATCGAGAGGAAATGATGCATCGCAGCTGGGGCTGAGTTGTGCTGCTAAACCCGAGGGTTGGGGAGGTTTGTTTGGTTGTGATGTGGTTGTGGCGGTTTGAGATGCAAATTTTCGGATAAGCCTTTGACTGGGAATTTGCCTGTGAGCTTTTCGGAGGCGTTCCGGTACGAGGTTTTGTTTTTTTGCCGCGGATGATTGGGTTGATAAACGTCTTTGATACGGAGATAGCTATCTATATAGGCTTTTTCAGTGCATATGTTTCACTCGGTCGCAACTCTCCTTTTCAGCACCTCTACCTTTGTGTCGGTACTTTGGTATTTTTGGTGACCTTTTTGACTTTTCTATACTGTATACATATTTAAATTGATGTAGTTATTCTTACTTTTTTTTATTTGAGTTATATCTAATGTAAACATTGTCCAGTGAAATGAGGTTTCTCGTTGCAAAAACACAAGTTATTCTGTAATTTGTATAAGCACATGCATTTGGACTAACTATGTATATCAAGCATAGAAAATTAGCTTATGTTACATACTCAGAAAAATGAGCACGGAATTCTTGACAGTTTTGAAAATGATTGCTAGCGGCGATTGCTCTGGAACAGGATAACTGGTTATATAAGGTTAAGTTTTCTAGTATGCCAAAGAAGTTCAACTCATTCAGTTATCGGTTTATTTTCTAATCTCGAAGTTCAAGGAAGTCTTAAACTATCCAGCAGAAGGAACATTGAGGCAGCGCGTGAGTCTCGACAATACTTCAATTGGCCAGTATGATACTGGACCAAGACGAATCATTTCTGCCTGTAGTTGGATAAATCCTGTTTTCTTGATCGCTTATATATCCTTCCACATGTCTCCAAAGGTGTTTGGATCATTGAGTCCTGTTATCCAATTTAAGAAGCTACGCAAGTCAAAAGCCTGGTAAGTTTCTCTTTTGTAATCACAGTCTCTACGTATTGACTGGCCGAGTATTTCCGAAGGCTATGAAGCGAAGTGTTTATAACTACATACAATATTATACCATTCGAGCATTTGCAAGTCAAGAAGAGACTATCCATGAAATAAGAACTTGTAAGGCACTCAATGCACGGAACCAGAAAGGGCTGCCCTTCCATACTTTAAGAGACGTCACGAGATACTGTTGGATAACAATCTTCTATTTCCGTAAAGTGATTAGGTATCCAAAATGTCAGCAGCACAAAGTTACTACCGATAAACCTCCCTCGGTAGTAGGTAAGAGTAGGGGCCACAGCTCGCCGCACACCTAAGCGAGATTGAATGTGCCTCCTTATTTTTGACCTACCTTCTTTAAAATTTAACAACAATATAACTATCAATTATTCTTATATAATATTCAAAATGGAGTAATACATCCCATCATCCTCTTCACCGCGTGAGCAAGGTGACAATTATAATACCCTAAAACGCGCTAGGGAGCGTCAAATATAACGCGACGGAAAAAGCTAGGGCGACATCTTTAAACAACTCGGTATACCACGAAGCTCTGCTAGGACGATCTGTAAAGACAAATCAAGTAGGACTACGCGGAAAGGGAAGGAATACTAGTATAGATTAATATCTATTCGACTTATCCACCGAATTATCCGCTATATCGTAAGAGATTTTAGCACTCGACGCTTAAGTTTTGAACAGGTCCGCTAGCAACTAGGCATCGTTGCTTCTACACGTACTATTCGACGAGAACTCCGAAAGAATGGCTACCGACGCTGTATTACATGTCCCCGACCCTTCATATCACGCCAACAAACTAAGAAGCGGTTAGGCTTTGCTCTTGAACATAGGTAGGGAACATCGGACTATATAGCGTATAGGGACGACGGCAAGCAAGGAGGGGACTAGAGGAAGGTCATATAGTTAGATAAAGCTATATTTGAGACTGGGAAGAGTAGAAGGATCTGGGTTATATGACGGGTGGACGAAAAACGGTATACTAATTGTATACGGTTCATGTATAGGTCAGGAAGGGTTTCGGTCAGGATTTAGGGGGCAATAGGCTAGGACTATAAGTCGAAATTGGGCTTTATAGAGAAGCTTCCGGGGCGCAAGGGTATATACTCGAAGGCCTACCTCTAGGAAGTTCTTGAACCTGTGGTTTTTCCGTTGTTTGATCGGCTAGGTCCGGAGTATATTTTTATAGAGGATAGGTCTAAGGTCTATACAAGGAACGCTCGCTTGCCCCGGCTTTTACACGGTATCCGCGGGTTTAAGTGGCCGCCTTCTTTACCAGATTTGAATCTAATTGAGAAGGTCTAGCAGTGGATAAAAGAAGAGCTAAAGAAATTGCCGTATGTGCCGAAAAATAAGGAGGATTTGTGTAAGGAGTTGTAAAAGCTTTAGGATCGGGTTAATCTATATGACTTTCGGCATTATACGGAACAATTAACTTGTAAAATTGAAGATGTAATTATATTACGCGGATTAACTACTATTAATTGATTTATATTTTCAATTTCAGTTAAAAATAATTAATATTTAAATTATAATAATTTATTTAAGAAGAGGTGTCAAAAAAGAAGGTTTCGCTTAGGTGTGCGGCGAGCTGTGGCCCCTACTCTTACCTCGAAAACATATATACAACATAGGCTTATATTTCCTCTTTCTAGGGGCCACGGAAAGAAAGCCCATCACAACCAAGCAGATGTGATATATCAGCACTAGAAATGCAGAAATTTTGTCAGCATCCAACTCCTCAGGCCACCGTGACGCAGAATCACCATATTTAAATATTTTCACGTTAAGCGCAGCAGCTGAGAAATTAATATCGAATTTGCCTTACTGCACAACTCAAGCACGAGATGTTGCACCACCCAAAAGCATTATAAATATCGCAAAGCTGAATAGGCGGTGAGTAGGGGGGGTTCTCGTCTGACCACACTATAATCTGAGCGATCTTCGCATGGATATATATGTGTATGTGCAGCCGAGGCGCAGTCGCGTAAGTCGATTTGGTAAGAGACGGCGAGGCTGACTGCACTAGTGAGATGGTGTTGAGTACGCATTTTGTTAGTGCTACGGTAAGCCCTAGGTTTTAATTGCGGAATTGACGTAATTATGTTATAGCCGAATGAGACTTCGGCGTAATGGATATCTTTCGGACAAAAGCCCTTGGTCATGCTAATTCTGGGGGTGGTTTTGTCAGCTTGTTGAGTTAGTATGGTCCGGGGGAGGGGGGCACACTTGAGCGAGGTGGAAAGGAGGGCGAAGCCATGGCTATATCAGGACATAAATCTGTTCAAATTATGTACTTCCTAAATCATTTACACTGACCAGATTTTGTGCATGCTGTGAAATCAATTTGCGTCTGTCATGATGCGGTAGTGAAAATCACGACGGAGAAGGAAGGCGCGATTTCCAAATCGGGCACCGAGTGCGGGGTCGAGGAAAAGGGGAGCGAGGGAAAGAGTGAGAGACTTTAAACAACGGGAAAAAGAAGTAGCGCCTTCTTGTGTGAGCTCTAGCAGTTGCTTCTTGATGGAATTCTCTTAATATTTCTCTTAGAACAGTATTAGGGGCTACGATTTATCTACTACACTCTCCCAACATAACCAAAACTTCGAAACCGAATCTAACGATTTGACACCCCAATTTGACAATTCTTCATCCAGGTGCTGATTTTCAATCTTCTCCGGTTAGATTGCCCTTCGCTGACGTGCTGCTTCTTATTTGTTGAAGCGTATATGCCCCTCTTCAAGAATCACCCAAAGGCGCGAAATAGAAGAACGAAAACAACATCAGAAAGAAGTCTCAACGATACCAAATTTTGCATAAATCTACCACCACCATCTATCAAATCCAATCCAACAACCCAAAAACTCAAGCATCCCTCTCCATATTCTCAACAACACCCTTCTCATCCCTCACCATCCCCTTCGTCAACAACGGCGACGTCATCAGTGTCTCCCAATCATGAATAACATTCGTATTCACAAAGCTCATCATAACAGCCTCGTGGCCCCTCGGCCACAACTCCACCTCATATCTCTGAACAGCAGCAGCTAATTCCTGCGGAGTCTGCTCTTTCATCTTTCTCAGTTGTATCAGGAAATCAGCTGCGTCTGTGATAGCGTTGTTGAAACCTTGGCCTCGATCTTCAACTTCTCGTTAGCTCTCACTCACTCTGCTCTTGTTATTTTTTGGGAGATGAAGACTTACGAAACGTCATAGCATGCGCAGAATCACCCGCCAGCGTCACCAGTCCTCCACGACTGTCCCACGGTTTCGTAGGCCAGCACGAAAGCCGATTATGCCACACATTTGTCCCCTCCGGAATCGTCGCATACACCTCATTAAAAGGTATCCGAACGCTTTTCCGCGCTCTTTCATAGCCGCGAGGATCTTGTCGTCTCCGAGTAAATTTGTTGTTGGCTCTTCGTCGGAAAGCCACGATTGGATTAGCATCCAGGTCCATTCTCCTGGATCCTCGGAAGAACAGTCGTGAACTGTGAAGCTTTAGTAACAGGGGGGGAGGGAGGTGACTAGAATACTTACGGTTTATGAAAGTACTGGTGCCATTTGGGTGAAACGAAACCGCCTGAGTTGGGTGCAAAGCCCGTAAATCTATCGCAGCCTGTCGACTGATCTTCGAAACAGTGACGTTGGATACACAGGGGTAGGGTGTACGTGTCGCCTCTTTCGGGCCAACGAGGAATTCTCGGGTAGGCGAGTGTGCGCCTTCGCAGCCAACGAGTAAATTGCCTGTTTCTTTCGTGTCATCTCCGAAGGTAACTGTTATGAGATTCTCGCTCGTCTCAATGTGCTTGAGACGTTTGCCCCACTGGCTCCCACTTGTCAGACGCTTCTTCTAACAGAGTTGATCGGATTGAAAGGAACTTACCTTCACATCAACACCCTTCGAAATCAATTCAACCCACCTCTTCCTCCTCAACCTCAAACTCCATGGCGCAGGTAAATTCCTCAACAACTCACCCGTTTCATCATGATAAACAGGCATCACAGTGTCTTCAGAAGGCACATAATTCGGATCCGGTTGCACGGATTTAACAAGTGCTTTCAGGTCTTCTGAAAAACATTCTTCTAGTCTGTATTGTGCCCAGAAGATGCCGAAATTCCAATCTCGTGGTCGTTATTACAGGGTTGTGCCTTGTTTGAAGACTGTGCTTATGATGCCTGCCTGTTTCTTTTATGAGTAGAGGCGAATGGTGAGCAAAGTAGGAAGTGCTTACTTGTTTGAGGACTTGTGCGAAGAGGAGTCCGCCGGAACCTGTTTTGAATTAGGCTATTTTCCACGAGTTAAACATGATGAGCTGCGTACCGGAACTAATAATAAGAACACGGAGGGGTTCTGTATTCGCGTCCATCTCCAACTTGGTGAGGAAAGAGATCGCTGCAGAAGTGAAAGGAGTCCTATTCATTCAGAATTTGAAAGCAGGAAATGAGAATAATTACACCTGCATCGGGTTATTTGGATCCTATTCCCCAAATCGTATTGGGTGGATGGTAATTGGTCAACGTTTATGAAATATCGTCAGCGTCTGCGCATCTCACCTCTAGATTGGATGGACTTATATCTGTGTCCGCGAAGAAAATGGAATCCCGCCAGGTAAGTGTTGTATGGACAGTATGGTATCTGCGTCCATAATTCCTGGATTGTGCAAACCTATCGCAAAGTCGGTACATGTTCGAGTGAGAACAAATGGCAACCGTCTTGCGATACGCATAGTTGATATGCAGTAAGCGCATTTTTTGACAAGCAATTTTTTTCGGTTTTGGGCGGTGAGATCTCCGAGAGGACGGAGATAAGTTGTTCTGTTCAGGGAAAGTTGTCGGGAGTAGAAAATTAGGAGGAAAATATATCTGACTTTGTTGTTTGAAAAAAGAAAGGGGATGCTGTCTTGTGTCTTCTTGCTGCTGCTTGCACCTTTTCATGCTCGTTTTCTTCTCAGACGCGAATCTTCAAGTCTTCAAGTTTGATCTATGTGCTTTCTGAATTGAGGCGTGTTAATAAATCGACAACGAGGTGAGATTGTTCTGTACGCAAGTTCTTCAACCGAAAAAAAAAAATCCTATATCCCTTCACTCCATCTCATCCTCACTCTCTCACACCTTCACTAACTTCTTGACCAAGTTCCAACATTTCAAGTGTCTCATCAAACAATCGTCGCCTTGCTACCCGCACCTCCCCAAACAACAATCCTCTCCACAACCTCTCTACCCCCCCCTCCCAACCGCCTCCTCCACAATCCAAAGCGCAGCATCAATCCCACAAGTCACACCCCCCGCTGTAATAACCCTCAACCCCTCTTTTCCCCCCGCCCCAACAGCATTAACCACAAACCTCTCCTTCGGCCCCACAACTTTCGTCTCGCCTTCCTCTTTACTAATTGCTTCAAGCCTATGCAGCTCAAATGGATGCGTTGTTGCCGTCAAACCATTCAAGACCCCAGCTGCTGCGAGGAAGAGAGAGCCAGTGCACACACTTAAAATAATGCGCTCTTTCAACACGACACCTCTTTCGGCGGATTTCGGCGGCAAGGCAGCAAAAGTGCGGATGAGATCAATGGGCTCGCTTTTCGCAGCGAGGATAGGGTGGCTGCCACCGCCGGGAATGACTAATATGTCGTAGGAATCGAGAGAGGCGTAGGCTTCTGCGATGGGAAGGAGGTTCGTGAAGCATAATGCGAATTGGCTGCTGGTTATGGTGGCGTGCGAGGAGGTGAGGGTTGCTGTGAAGACGGGCGATTTTGTGGCTTCGTGTTTGGCGTGCGTGGAGAGGATTTCGAGGGGGCCGCAGAGGTCGAGGGGGTCGAGGTCGGAGTGGAGGTGGAAGAGGACTTTGAGGGGGTGGGTGCGGGAGAGGGTGAGGTTGTTGTGGACATTTTGAGGGAAGATAAAATATTGTTTGATGTTTTTTAAAGCGAAGGAGATTGTGAATTCTTGGTGCCAGTTGGGGATTGAAATGATTTGAGGATTGGGATGAGTGGATGTGCGGGAAGGATTAGACTTATATAAAATATAGGACGGCGGTTAGAATGTCATTTTGACGCCCTTCACATAAGGTTAAATGGAAATTGACGAAAAAACCAATACTTGTCTGGCAATCAAAAACTCACAAACCTATGAACGAGAAGCGGAAACATTCCGGTGTATTTTGCAATTCAGAAACGATGACCCCTTGATATCATGTATTACGACTGGTGGACGAGCAAAGAGGTCGGGTTGATTTTGAGTGGTTTGGATATAGCTGTTGAGATATTTGGTGTGAATGCGGAGTTACGGATGTTGGGATGTCCCGAGCCGCTTTTCTGAGAAGACAGAGCTCCGTGATCCGACCAGAATCGAGCTAGCTTGAATTACAGACAACTTACGTGTGACTCATAAACTTGCTCTGAGCCTGCCTATATGTGACGAGAAGCTCTCATGTATTTCTAAGGTGTCAATCAATGGTCGAAAATGACAGGTAATATTGTTCCGATATTGGGGATAAAATTGTCGATATTCGCAGACTCAGAGTTCATCAGCTCCAACCCTTCATCCACAATCCAATCGACTCAGGAGTCACAGCATCAAGCTGCGCCGCTGTTCCGCTATCTCTTACCAGACCAACTACCTCATATCTTCCCATTCCTTTCAGCGCACCTTCCCCTTGCTCACTGAGTATCTTGAAGAATTCGACCAGCTTGAGAGCAGGGTTTCTTTGTAATGCCATCCCACTTCTGTCTCTTCTCCCACTCTCTTCCAACATTTGCACCCACTCATCAAGCCCTACAACACGTGGAACGTCGCAAAGCCTGGCCACTTCGTGAATAATGCTAGACCAAGTCACCACCTTAGGATTAACCAGATTGTATACTGTCGTGTCCCCTTTCTCATGCTCGGTCCTCTCGAGGACGCTTGAGGTCAACTCCATAATCACAGAAGAGAGCAAGTCCACCGGAATCCAGTCCAGAGCCTCAAAATACCCAAGCGCCGAAGGAATCGCACCCAGGTATTTTGAGCTTGTCATCAAACTTGGGAACCACTCATTTCGATTCCATAGGCCACCTCCTTTCGAGGGCCCGGAAATCTGACCAGTTCGAAAGATGGCCGCATTGACTCCTGATGCTTTTGAAAATTGTGATATCAAGTGTTCGCTGACAAATTTTGATTCCGCGTACCCAATCTTCTCAGGGGCTTCAAATTCCGAAATCACAGCCTCGGGAACAATGGCTGAAGGATCCCTTGAGATCATTGAAAGCGCCGTGGAAATACTAGATATGAAAACGAGCGGTGCTTTGTTTGTTGACTTGGAGCTGAAGTCGAGTAGGTTCTGTACTCCTTGAATATGTGGCTGAAAAGATTCGAGAGAAAGGTTGAAATCCACTTGCCATGCGCAATGAATAATGGCCGTGGCTTCATCAAGGAGTTTGGCAAACACCTTTGGAGGTAATCCGAAAGTTTCATGCAGGAAATCAGTTTGGAAGAATTGAATCCGCTCTGAGGACCATTTAGTATTAAGGCCACGAGCAGAAGAAGCCTTCTCTTGTTTTGCACGACCATCTTTAGACCGATTGAAACAGTATATCCGGGACACTATCGAATCTGGCATGGCTTCAAAAGTGGCAAGTAAATGGGACCCCAAAGAGCCCGTCGTTCCAGTGAGGATCACGCTCCACCCCTTGGTGTGTATGTGATCATCTTTTACTCTCGTTCCAACTTTTTGAATCCCGACTTCAGGCAGATATTTTTGAAATTTGTCCAGAATAGCCTCCATATGTTGCACACGAGAATTGGAAGCAGGCTTTTTCGTGTTTGTAATGCCATTTTGATCTCCGGCTAGATGGAGAATTGTTGTTGTCAGTTTTGAGATGTCCGGCGATGAGTATACTAAACGAGGGTTAACTTGTGCTGGATCAACATCTATTCCGCAGTACTTGAGAGCAGCCTTGAGTCTAGACACAACAACGCTAACTCTCAAAGAATCCATTCCATTCTGAAAGACATCGTCGAGCTCTTTCAGATCGGTTCTGTCCAAAGTTTGGGCATATATCTCCTTGACAAGAGTGCTGATATCCTCAACAGATGCTGGATTTCGTAAAGTCAAGCCCTCGAGGAGCAATGTTGCTTCTTGAGATGAGTACAAGTGTTCGAGCTCTGTTGAATATGCCTTCACAGACAGTTGACGCTGAACTGTTCCTTTTCCCGCTCTGAGGAAGGGCTTGTCTGGTGTTGTAAAGAGAACTAACGATTTGGAGACCTTTGCGTATCCAGGTGCGATGCGGTTAGCTTCTTGAATTGAGGGCCATATTCTATTTAGTGCCTCGCTTTTTTCGTCGTTTGTAACCGTGACATAGTCTGCTTCCATTTCGATCAAAAGACAAGGGCTAAAACGAAAATCTCCTACGATGAGCGCAGCTTTGACTGACGGGTGAGACCGAATAGTGTTTTCCATCGGGATAGGATTGATCTTTTCCCCATTTGAGAATACAATCAAGTCATCAGCCCTGCCACGATATGTCATCCAACCCGCATTGTTGGACTTCTTTGAATACAAATCTCTCATGCGATACTCTTTCAACTCTGGGAATACCTGAAAAATTCCATGGTATTTGTTCGTGCGTGGATCATTCACAATCACGAGCTCGAAAATTCCTTCCGAAATCTCGTCGAATCGATATCCAATATCCGAGTAGAATTTCAAAGAATCCCAGACGCTGTTGTCGCCTGAGATGTTATAAAACCAACCCTCCTCGGTTGCCCCAATGTAGCTATGAAGATGTGGCACTTTTTCAGCCAGATTCGCGCCAACAATTGGTGATAAAGGACCTCCACCATAGCCAATATGCTTTAGTTGTCCAAGTTCTTTCACAGCGGCAAGGTCTTTCGACAGTTCTTCTAGGGTTGAAGGCGGTGTGAGCAATGAAGTGATAGCACGATGTTTCAAGAGCTCAGAAACATAAGGCGCAGACATTGGGACATCTGGATGTCCAAGTACAAGAATCATTTCGTATTGAGCGGGGTACATATTGAAAGCTAGACCGCCAGCATGAAAGCAAGGGAGTGTCATCAGTGTTGATTGTCCGTGAATAAATTGCATCGTTAAAGATTCGCCTTGATCTGGGGGAAGTATATTACCAGCATCTAAAGACGCTAAAAAAATACTTGTTCCAAGAAATTGGCTTCGGATTTCCTGAATATTGTCAGAAACACGCTGGAAAAAAATTTCTGCTGATCTCACTCACCTGAAGATCCCGAGGTATGAATATGAATGATGGGACTGTTGCTTAGAGTTTCAAAGTTTACATCATATACGTAGTGAGGCACAGAATTCGTCGCTAAGACCTCATCCAACGATGGCGCTTCCAATTTGCGAACATCCTTTGAAGCATCAAAAAGAGAGAGCAGAGATTGCTTCAAGGACGAGCACGAAACCAAAGATCCGCAATTTGCTCTTTGAAACAATGCTATCTGAGCATCAACAGTGTTCCGCAGGGAGCAGATCAAAATCTAGACCATGGTCAATCTCAAAACGTATGCTCTGGGGAAATGACTTACCTGTCGACCAGTTTTCATCACTGCCAATACGAAGATGATGTATCTAAGATCGTTTGGGCCAAGATACGCAAAAGGTCTAGCTTTTTCATCTTCACCAGCCAACTCCGATTCAAGCCACCAGCAAACGCGATTAACGGCATTCGCCAAACGAGAATAGCTGATGGATTGAAAGCCCTTCGAGGGGTCTCGCGAAATGGGATACAGGGCATATGGCTGTGAATATCCAGCTCTGGCTCTTTCGTCCACGATGTGTGGTAAGAGACGTTTGCAAAAACTCGAGATGTCGTACGCGGAGTCCATGTTGCGTAGAGGGGAGTGGGAGCATTCCTTTTGGGCACGTTTGTGGAAAACTCGAAGGTGGGACGGGTCAGGCAATATAATAATCAACAAAAAAAAAAGGTTCTGACATGTTAGAATTGGCGGGTTTTCAAGGTCCGCATTTCTATAGTATTAGTGGTTGATATGTTGGCGGGCAACCATGCTATCACCCATCGCCGTCTAGGCATCTTTTCCTCGACAGGCCGGGGATGTGCATCACTCGTGAGCGAGGCAAGCTGACTTCTACGCCTGACGACGATGGGCACGTTGGACGCTAGAGATATCGCCAGGTTGATATTCGAACGGTCGAATCCATCGAGATTCATCAAGTTTGGATCTGACAGCACGTGCAATGCTGGTCTTTCGCCACGGAAGGAAAACGGGCGATTCGTACTCCGTGTAGCGGAACAAAAGGGATCTTGATGTCAGGCTGTCAGCACGGTGAGCAGCGTTAATATCGGAGTTGTAGTCCGATTAGGAGCACTCTAGTTCCAAAGCGGCTAGAATGCTGTTGGTTTTGGTCTTATGTAATAAATTTCCACATCATTTCGTCGCGTCACGTCTCTCTTGACTTCCTTTCAACCTTTCATCGCATCTATCAGCCTCACCGCAGCTGCAATTCTTCTATGTCCTTTGGAGTAGTTGCATCAGAAGGATTCACAACGGATTTTCCTGCGCAGCGCAAGCAAGAGATTTGACTCTAAAACAGCCCATCTCAACATGGGTCGAAGAGGGGTCAAGGCCGAACTGTCACTCAAATATTTGCGGAACATCGGGTGCAG
>JAAMPI010000384.1:0-40138 GCA_013054445.1 Cudoniella acicularis
GTGGTCGTTTGAGGCTAGTCGATCCTCCTGGGCTATAGGCAGGCGCGGCTGCATTCAACCCACCTCGTTGCCCAGGATTGTTTCCTCGACCTCTCCCAGGTTGCCCAACACCACGCCCTGCTTGATATGGCTGGTGTCCACCGCGGCCGCGATTTGCAGGTCCTCCTCGGATGGTGGGAATCCCGGAAGTTCGACCTGTATTATTTCCCTGTTGAGGAGCCTTCAAGGTGGGTCAGTCCATGAGTTTGTTCAGGAAGCCGAATACAACTTACATTAGGAATACTGGTAATAGGGGGAGCACTTGTAGCACTTGTGCCATTGGGCCCAGAAGGAGTACTTGACGCCTGGGAAGGTGTTTGTGGGATATTGGTACTGGGTCCTTCGGTCTTTACTTCGGCTTGCTTAGAAGCTCCATTGGACTGAGCGACGGGTTCTAAATATTGCCTGTTAGCAAAGTCCTAGCGCAACGTCATGAGTAACTTACCGGTGGCTGGTGCCGCTGGTGGTGGTGGAGGAGGTTTGTACATCTTTACAACCTCCCAAACCTCGGAAACAGGCTTTTCGGGCGTGTCTTTGGCAGCCTTTTCCACGATCTCGAGTTTTCCGTTAGCCATTTTGACCCTGTTCTCTGCCATATTGAGTTTCAAAGACGATTTCTTCTCCGTCATGAACACAGCCTGTGACTGTGACGTGTCTGCTTTTTGTTGGGCTTCAGAGAGCTGCTTCTCAAACGCGTCTTTGACCTTTTGTGTTTCTTCCCCAAGCTTCTTTTTGATGTTATTGGCAACAATAGATTTAACGGTCGGATTTGTAGTGAGCAATTCCCGAACTTGGGAATCGGACAAATTCGCCAAATCAAAAGTAGCTCCTGAAGGCTTCTGACTAGGAGTCGCCGGAGTGGCTGGTGTAGCTGGCACGGCGAGGGTTGAATCATCTTTCGGCTTCGAGGGAGTAGTAGAAACCGTAAGCGGCGTTGGAGGCTTGGCCATCATGGCTTCAGCAAGCCAAATCTGCTTCTCTTGGTCGAGTTTCAATTTGTATTCATCCTCAAGTTCCTTCTTCTGATTCTCACGTGACTCGGCTAGTTTCTTATTCAAGGCAGCCTTCATCTTGTCAGATCGCGTTTTCAAGGTGGCTTCCATCTGCTCCTCAATTTTAGCGGCTTTATCTTCTTGCTCTTTGGCTTTTGCTTCCGCTGCTGCAATTCGCTCCTCCAATGCTTTTTTTTCTTGTTCGGAAATGGCGGCCTTGGATGTTTCATCGATCTGACCCTCTTCATTACCACTTTCGGCATTGTCCAGAGATGTTGAAAGCTGCTTGGAGCGAAGCTCTGCAGCTTCAGCAACAGCGGCGTCCCTCTGGGATGTAATGTTCTCCAACTGCTCTTGCAAGCCCTTGAGTTGTGCCTCGATGGCTGATTTTTCCTGGGTAACTTCGTCGAGCTGCTTTTGAAGTTGTGTAAGCTGTTGCTCAATCATTTTATTGTTTTGAGACTCAGTGGTTGTTGTTTCAGGCAATTGGCTAGGTGGAGATTTTGAGGTAGAGGTTAAAGCACGGTCACGTTCAGACTTTGCCATTTCAAGCTCCTGCGTAATGGATGCAACTTGTTGTTCCGCTGAGCTCTTTTCTCGAATTGCAGTCTCAAGCTGTTGTTGAAATCCCGACAATTGCTGTTGCAGAGCCTCCTTTTCTTGTATCGCTGCATCTCTTTCGGCAGTACGGTCATTCTTCTCCTTCGTTTGTATTCTCGATCGTTCTTTGGCCTGGTCGATTAACTTTTGACGCGACTGTTGCCAACCAGCTTTCTCAGCCTCGAGACCTTGAATCTTGTCTTGCAATGGTTGTTTGTCTTCAAGTAATGAATCTCTCTCCACGCGTAGAGTCTCAATAGTCTCTTTAAGCTGTTCCATTTCCGCTGGGTCGATACGATCATACTTCGATATAATATCTTGAGTGCGTTTCTGCCATCGGTCGCGGTCCTCCTGCAGCAGACGCATTTCACCGTCCGTTGTCTCCTTGCCATGCTCAAGCTCCCGAATCCTGTTCTCCAAAGGCTGCATTTGCTCAAGCAATTCTTCGACCTTTTTTTGTCTTCTCGGCCAGTTGTGTTTGAGCTTGTCGAGCCTCGTTTCGCAAGGTGATGCTACTCTCCCGGAAGAGGTTCAGCTCATTTAATTTTTCTATCAGATCCTTGTGCGCGATAGAACTCCTACTTCCGTCGGCGTGGAGTCGACGTTCTTGGTCAAGCTTCAACCTGCTCTCGTCCAGTTGAGATTGCGTGTAATCAAGCTGTTGTTGCAAGCGCTTGGCTTCTTGAACTTTGAGTTCGTATTGTACTTCAACGATCTCTTTTTCGCGCCTGAGAAAGGCGTTGAGTTCCCGAAGACCATCAGCAGTACGGTCATAGGTAGCCTCAGAAGCTGGAGATCCGGCATCGCCAGCATCAGCTGAAATCGTGCGGCTTTGCTGGAGGGCTGAAATTTGAGCTCCAACATTGTCGAGCTGTTGGTGCAGGAGCTTGTTCTGGGCACTGACATCGTCGCGTCGAGATCGCAATTCTTTCAATTCCTGCTCGAACTGCTGGCGTCGTTCTTCCCAAGAGCTTTCGCTCTGACTCAAAGCAACACGAGCCGATTCGGCGTCAGCCCTCAGGCCTGCGGACTCTGTCTTCAATTGGTTGTGCTCCGCACGAAGATTCTGAAGGAGCTTGGCGGCCTCGGCATGCTTGACTAGCTCATTTTCGTAATCTTGCTGGGCTTTGGTGGCTATCGCTGCCTGTACACGCAAATCCTGTTGGTGGAATTGTGCGGCTGTAGCATGCCTCTCATCCTCATCCTTGAGTCGCGATATTTCTTGTTCCAAGCTATTTTTCTCCTCTTCGGCTTTCCTAGCTATCTCAGATTGTTGGTTTCGGACGGTCGTTAATTCATTGTTCGTTGTTGTGAGCTCTGTTGAAATGTCATCCACTCGTTGTTGCAATTCACGAATCTTAGCATCCTTCTCTTCGATTACACGATCCATTTCCTCCCGGTATTGATCCTGAGTAGCATTGAGGCTCTGCAGCTCCTCCTCGGATGATTGACTAATAGACCTGTATTGTTCCATCTGGCTTTTAGTGCTCTCGAGCTCTGATCTCGCAAGATCTAGGTCTCTCTTCAATTCCGAGACCTCAATAGCGAGCTCCTGTTCTCTGCTAAGCGTGTCATCTTGAAGAGTATCGCCGTTTTCATTGGCCCCTCCGTCAACGGTGTTGACAGCTCGTGGAGTGGGTCGCGGTTGGAGCAATTCAACCCGTTCTTCAGCGCTCTTCAACTCGATTGTCAGCTCATCGACTCGTGCCTGGAGATGATCACGGGTTGTTTTCGCGGCTACTAGCTCCTCGCGAACTTGGCTCAAGCTGCTAGCCAGATTATCAATACGTTTTTGATTTTGTTGAGAGTCATATTCTTTCCGCAGTTGAGCCTTCTTGTTATCCTCGACTTCGTCATTGAGTTTGCGCTTTGTTGTAGACAGCTCTGTTTCGAGATTTTCTACTTGAGTCTGGAGGCGCCGTCTGGTCTCTGATTCAGAAAGTTCTCGCTCGTTTTGAAGGGTTTGTTGGTTCGCAACGAGATTGTTTAGTCGCGTTCGTTCGTTCATTAGACCCTCATTATCCTGAGTGAGTCGATCCTGGATGTCTTTCCAAAGTGCCTTCTCGGCCTTGAGGTTGGCATTTTCATTGCGCATACTCTCTACCAAACCCTTCGCCTCAATTAGATCTTCTGCCACCTGTTGCGTTCGAAGATCTTGCTTTGCAGCAGCTTCGGAGAGTGTTTGTGACCGCTTCTGCAACTCACTGTTCTCATTTTGCAGCATCGTGTAGTTGGAATGAAGCATTTCGTATCGCTCATTGGCCAATGTGAGCTGGCTGCTGACTTTTGCAATCTCAGCTTGAAGAGAGCCCTTTTCAAGCGAAAGCTTTTCCGTCTGCTCTTTCATCGTTCGGCGATCGATAGTTTGCTCTTCCCTATACTGGTCGAAGTGTGCTTGTAATTCTCTCAGTAATGCTGGGTAGTTGGTGCTGGTTCCAAGACTCTGTTCGATACTGGGTACCACTCCATTCTGATTGCCATCGACTGATTGTCCGAAAACCGAGGCAAGCTCGGACGCAGGTGGCAGTTGGCCCCGATGTTGGAGCATGCGCCGGAACATATCTCTCTCCTTGATGTAGCTTTCGGATCGAGTAATCATGGATTGGAGTTCGTCCTTATAATTCTCAATCTTAGCTTGAAGGCTTTGAACTTCTTCGTGGTCCTTGGCAGCTTGATGCTTAGCCGCCAATGCCTCCTCACTCTCCATCTGAGCACCTAATTGTCGGGTAATCTTGAGAAGCTCTTGATTCTTGTCCTGAAGCTCCCTGATGTTCCGAAATACCGTCAGCCGCTGGCTAATGAATCGGTCGGTATCGGTGAGACCTTCAAGAGCATCCTCGCTAACTTCACCTCGGGCAAGTCGTTCGAGCTGCAATCTTTCTGCAGCACTAAGAGCATCGAGTCCTCTCTCTCGTGCGTCCAGATCGGACAAGAGCATCTTGATTTGAGCGCTGAGATCCCGCAACTGCTGACGCAAAATATTTGCTTCGGCTTGCACTGTTGAAGCCTCGCTTTCAGCCTTCCTAAGGTCCTTCTTCGCGCGATCACGCTCCTTGCCAGTTTGGTCGACAAATTTAGACATTTCCACAACTTCTTGCTGCAAGCGTTCGTGCTCGGCTTGCAGTTCCTCGATTTCAGGCTGCTTGGCTTCCAAGCCACTAACCATCTCCTCCACCTGGAGCGTAAGATCCGCGTTTCTCCGCTTTTCACTCGCCAGTTGAGCTTTAACCTTGTACAATTCATCAATGGCTTGAGTTGCTGTGATGGCGGACTTGCTTCGAACAGATCCCGGAGTGCCGAATTGGGCTGGAGAGCCCGATCTTCCATATACCGAACCATTGAGGCCTTGTCGAGGTGTCCCGGGAATAGAGCCTGGTCGGGGTTGCGCTGCCACAAGTACTTCAAGACGATCCACCTCAGCTTCTAGCTCAGCAATACGGTGCTCAGCTTGCTCTCTCTCCTGGCGTTCCGATTCAGCCTGCTGTGCATAACGACTAACCTCCTCAGCGGCATCGTCTTTAGCTTTTTCAAATCTCGACTCAACCTCCTGAAGCCTATTCCGGTGGGTCTCCGTTTGTTGAGATTGGAGTTCGGCCAGGCGATTTGCGCTCTCCAATTCTTGGCGGAATCCCTCTTCGGTTTTGGCAGCAGCTTCTTGAAGTTGCTGGATGCTAGTAAAAGCATCGTCCGCCTTCTTTTGCACCTCATCCAATCTATTTCTAAGCACCTGCTCAGTCCTCTTCAACGACTCGAGGCTTGAATTTGAGTCTTCATTCAAACGTTGAAGTTCAGCAATCCTAGCACCTTTTTCCTTTCGGTATTTCAAAGCCTCTGCGCTCTTGGTCTTCAGCTCACTTTCGAACCATTCGGTATTGCGTTTCGCCAGTTCGACTTCTTGTTTAAGAGATTGTTCACGAAATTTAGCGCTAGACGCTGCTGAGTTAGCGTTTTGAACCGATTGCTGTAAAGCCGTAATTTGCTGGCTAAGCTCCAGACCCTTCTGGTGCTGCTTTTGCAAGTCTTGAGCGAGATTGTCGTTTGCCGTAGTCTTCGATTCAAGAACAGCCACAGTGTCACGGTTTGCAGATTCCAGGGACGCGATGCGCGCGCGCAAAGTTTCAACTTCCGAATTAGAGGTAGATGTCGAGGACTTAAGGGTCTGCAGCTCAGTTTCGAGGGAGGAGCGTATATTTTCTGGATTGTAGAAAAGTCAGTAATGTTTTCACTGTAATGGTACGTCTTAGAATACAGGAGTAATGACCTTCTTCTTTCAACTTTGTCCGAACCTCTTCAACAGTCCTCTGTGCCTTCTCGAGGCTGGCCCGTAGACCATCGATGCGCGTCTCTGAGCTCCTAACTGCATTCTCAAGTTCAATGTCCACCCTTAGCTTATCAGCATTGAGCTCATCATGCTCGCGCGCCTTTGCTGTAACAGCTTCGAGGACTGATCGAACAAGTTCCGCGGTGGGGGTATCGAGGACAGAGGCGAGGGTTGTTTGCGGTAAACTCAGGTATCCAGAGAGGTAATCGACATCCACTAGTGCCGCAGCCATAATTACAAATGGATCCTCATGAAGGTGACTGGACTTCGCATGGAGCCAAATCAGTCAAGGCGATGGAGACTAGGCGAAAGCGCGTCCCGTGAATGCGCTAGAAGGAGGGATAGAAGTACTGTTTTTGTGGGATATCGGAGGAAGAACTCGGGATTCAACGGATATCTTGAGGTGGCAGAGTGAATGGCCCCTCGTTGGTGGGTGAGATTTCCGTACAAGGGACGTGGTGTTGATATTTCACGACTCTCTTTGAAGCTCCAAAGGGTATCCATCCGCTTAAGCACTAGCGCACTTTTCCAGGATGCCGTGCAGTTCCAGGCTCGGCTCGCTCAGACACTAGAGCCTTGTGGATAACTCTACCTCACTCCTCGCCTTGCGCCCTCTTTGTCCTCGATCAACTTAATCCCCATACAATCGTTGCACGACACTGGGGAATCTTACTGGCTTTCTTTCCTTGCCCACCTCAATACTACCATATACGGCACATTCTGGAATTTACTAAGCTGCTTTCATAATCCAGCCTGAGGCCAAGTACAGTACATCAAACGTCGGCCACAGGCAGGTCAGCAACCTCACTCATCTTCGATCCCCGACACCATGTCTTCCCATCTCGAGAAGCTGCAGCAGGCTTTCAAAAGTAATGTGACATCTGCTTCGACAAAGATTACTGCGAAACGAACCTCCCTGGCGCCACCACCACCCGAAGCCGCCCCCTCCCCTGCCCCATCGAATTCATCAAACACATCCAAAGCTGGAAAGGACACAAAGCGCAAGCGAGAAGTTCAAAATGTGGTCTACTCCCAGCCTGCGGCAACAGGGTATGGTTCGGAAGCTTTTACTCAAGTCACCTATGTGATTGAATTCTTGAAGAAAAAGGACGAAGCGAAGACCTTCCGAGAGATCCTCGAATACCTCAGCCAAGTCCACGCTGATGAGGCAACGAAGAAACTCATCGCATCGATCCTGAGACGCCACGACCGTGTCAAATGGCTACCAGACCCGCAGTTGAAGCTTCAGACGTGGGACTCGGGCACTTTTCTCCATCAGCCACTAATCAACGTCCGCACAAAGCAAGATCTGATTGGCTATCTACAAAGCAGACCAGATGCTCAAGGAGTACATGTCAAGGACTTGAAAGACGGCTGGCCTGACTGTGAAGACGCTATTGACGAGTTGGAAGCCGAGCATAAGATCTTGGTTACCCGGACAAAGAAGGACAATCATGCCAGGATGGTTTGGAGCAATGATCCATCTCTTGTCCATAATGTCGATCTGGAATTCCAACATATGTGGCACAAAACGGAACTTCCAACCATCGACGAGCTGGTGAGGAAGCTTCAGGATGCTGGTCAAAAGCCCGCAAGCGAGGATCCTAGCAAGCGTGTAAAGGCTGCTCCCAAAGCAAAGGAGAAGAAGAAGAAAGCCCCGAGAAAGGGTGGGAAAATTACGAATCAGCATATGCTACACCTTCTTAAGGACTATGACAAGACCCGGAAGTAGTCTGAAATATACTGGATGGCTCAGAACCTCTTACTTTCCAACACATGGGTTGCGCCTTATGGTAGTTTGAGAGTCGAGAGTATCGGCATGGAGATTCATCATCGTCTTTTAGCGTTGGCGTTCAGGACTATGATGCCAAAAATAAAGAATAGTCAAGGTAAGAAGATCTCATAGTGGTATAGAGGGTAAGTATTTCAAGGAAGAATGCGAAAGCCAGGAAAAAAAACCGAGGCGCCCCATGCTCTCTGGGAGGTAAAGCCACTACATATCATTCCGCCAAATGCATGATTTTGCACCTGAATACTTTTGTGTTTCGAGGTTCAAATAAAGATGCACCTGTGATCTTTCCCTGCCACATGCGCTGAGCCCCATAATTTCGGAACGCTTGATAGGTAGACCCCGAAGGCCGACCATGAGACTATGAGGGGTGCAAAAGGTCGGAGCTCGGCTTCAGCTTCCTTGTTGATTTCTAATCAATCTCTGCCCAGAGACCCTCTGATAAGTAATCAGAATCATTCGTTCCTTGGTGTCTTTTATTATAATTGTTCTACTGTAGCCCAGTATCCTTCGTTCTTTCATACTCTAAATTTATAGAGGTTATAAGTTTCAAGTACATGTTTAAACCTACCATACGCAAGATGACGCAATTCAACATTGAGATTGTGAGCGACACAGTTTGCCCATGGTGCTATGTTGGCAAGCAGAAACTGGAACAGGCAATCAAGGCCTACAAAGAGTTACACCCAAACTCGAACGACACATTCTCCACGACATGGATGCCTTTCTATCTCAATCCGGATGCGCCAAAAATTGGCAAGTATTTCAGAAACTGATTTCGAACCCCTATAATTCTAATCCTTGATTCAGGCGTTGACAAGAGGGCATACTACCTCTCCAGATTCGGCGAAGAACGTTCTGAGTTGATGTTCGAGCGTCTCTCCGCGATAGGCAAAGATGCTGGAATTGCCTTCAAATTCGGTGGTAGAACCGGAAATACCCGCGACAGCCATCGCCTCATTCAACTAGGAAAATCAAAGTCCCCCGCCATACAGACCCGTGTAGTAGAGGAGCTTTTTGCGGCATATTTCGAAAATGAAGGCGACATCACAAGTCACGAAACATTGAAGAATGCGGGGATCAAAGCTGGGTTGGAGGAGAAAGAGGTCATCAAGTGGTTGGAAAGTGATGAGGGAGGGCCAGCGGTTGATAAAGAGGTTGAGGCGGCAAGCCGGAACCAGATCAGTGGGGTGCCGAATTATACGATTCAGGGTAAATATGTTGTCGGTGGCGCGCAAGATCCGGGAGTGTTCTTGAGGTTGTTTGAGAAAATTAAGGCTGCGGAAAAGGGCGCGAAGGCATGAAGTCGTGAGTCTTGAAGATGGTTCCTAGTTTGCTATTTGGCGTGTCTGCTTGGAGTTCTGGTTATCTTGTTTGACAGTATACCATGAGGAAGACCGGTAACAAGGTTGCCAAAATAAATGCAAACTCTCCAAAGTTTCGATTCGTGCATATCTATGAAGGGGGATGGGATAACAATGTCGAATGTCTGCCTGTTGGATATTGCTCTTCCTCTAATATCAAGCTAATCAGTCCTACTTCTCCAGAGGAAGATGAAAGTATAAAGGCCTCGAGGGACATGAAAAGCTCAACCAACATAGCATGGAGACCCGTGTATAAGAAAACACTATCCCCTCAACCATTATGCGCGCAGTATTGCGAAATCCATTACAACACTCTAAATATCCCTACTACTGTGACACAATATGAGAACAAAAGTGGATTTAGCTCAAACCTGTCTATCTTCTTGCGTTAACTATCTAGTTTCTAGCACTTTTCACTTATGACTATTTGCTAATATTTGAGTGTTTCGTACGAGTTCGCGATGCTGCGCGAATAACGTTCGAGGAGATATATCTTAAATCTCTGCTAAAACAATAGCTGAAGGCGCAGGTGTTGTTGCAGTATTCAGGAACCCATAACAAAACATGGATTTTAAATATTCTTATATTTCTTTGAAGATCCAGGCAATTTATGATAATATGATGCCTAGGCATTGAAGAGGGGATGATTCTACAAACCTGGGAATTGTGAGGATTGGGGAAACCGGTTCTGGATAACCAAGAAGAAAAGAAAAGAAAAGAAAAAGGCAAAAATATCATTGCACAAACTCAATAAACGGAATCAACACCCAAATTGAACACTCTTCCATGTTCCTTCAAACGTTACCTCACAATAAAAAGCTGCCTAACCTCTTAAGTGTTGTTGTGGAAGTCCGACATTCCGGCCGGAAAAAAGGCCAACGGTTCAATCTGTTTACAAATAACAACACCAAGAACAAAACCGCATATAAGGAAAAAGCCTTTCACATACGACCATAGACTGAGGATGAACTGGGCATCCCGTCCGCTCTGCCATACATAAGCTTCAGATCGGCAGATTAGTAGTTGGGTCGGTGACGACCAGCGAATACCTGCTGTTGTATGTTTTTTTGTTTCCCTTTCTATTTTATGTTTTTATTATATTTTTGGGGATTTGGATATTGAGGAGATTCTGTATTATGAAGAATCGATCTCAAGTGGCAGCTGGAGTCTTTCGTAAGTGTGAAGAGGCAGGAAGGTAATTGAGAAGCCTTGAGTTAGGGAGTTCACCGGAATATCAACTGAAACATAACAAGAAGTGCACCTGCGATTCGGGTCTCATCAAGCTCTCTTTATTAAGAGGATGACTGGTTAGGCGAGGCTGGTTTCCCTCGTCTTTCCATTTTTACCTACAGCCGGGGAGTTATTCGTCTTACGGGAGTGTCCTCCAAAGCATTAAACTGCCTACAAATAATATAGGATATCTCCAACGCAAACCTTAAAAGGGAGAGTCAGTATACGTACCGGAAAGAAGGAATCCGAAGTAGTTGGAGCCGAGCTAATGGCTGAGAACTTGTTAAATGATCAAAGAGTGTAACACTTCAATCTAGCGTTTACTGCTACAGAAGCTCTCCGTAGATGATTAGAAACGGAGAAAGTGGGTGGCTGAGTTTAACACTCTTTTTCAAGAGAAATATTTATAGTTCTATTCACAGACGTCACTTGCTGTTTCTAGAATTTTCACAACATCTGTTTCCTGGATCCAGGACCATTATTTTCAGAGTCCATCTTTGAGATTTTGACATAAAGTAGATCAAATAATAGAATAGCTGAGTTTGCCATCACTAATGTAATTTTATGAATTAATACTGACTAGCTTGGTAGAACTTTGATATAGGGATTGAACATTATGAAGACCAAGCCTTAAAAAATCAACAATGAGTTGGCGGTAAAATTGAGAATCTTATACAACAACGATTGATCAAGCTGAAGCGGCTCGGTGTCGAAATCCTTTGCAGCTAGATCGCCGGTGCACATGCAATGTCTTCCCTTCCCCCCCCCCCCCCCAAGATCTTTTCGCCCCTAGGATGGTTCCATGACTCGTTTTTCATCCTCATTCAATATTCTTTTTGATTAAATTTATATGCTCTGAATAGTATCGATGCAGGGAATTCTTGGAGAATACGAATTGAGAAGAACTTTCTCAGTAGTAATTTATATGTGGATGACGGGAGCGCGGAAGTGAAATAGACGTTTAATGGCACAGAAAATCCAAACTACCAAGAAAAAGTTCTGTGCAAGGTTATGAAGCACCAGTAACGATATCCATTTTTTGGGAGCAGCTCCCAAGCTGCTTTCTTCTGCCCAGGACCAGAATACGGGAGCATCCCAATGTAGTAGACATATATATTACGACAAGCTGGTTATCCGCTGGATCATCCAGCATGCAGACTTGACTCAATACACAGACACCGAAAGACGGTAACTAGTACCATTGAATAATTTGAATCCCGTATCCTGAGATTTCAGCAGGGGCGTTAGGGTAAAACTAAGATGACTTGAAAGAAGACAGAATGTGGACGCTGACATGTTATGATAGAACGACGACGGCAAGGTGGACGGAAAGTTATGTGGAACAAGATCGGCCGTTCACAAGTGTATCGAGCCTTCTGAATTGCGGAAAAGCTATGGAGTGAACGGGACATATCTACTAGTATGTAACTGAGATGAGTCGTCGTCTAGTTTATGGCTAGTAATTCGAAACCAACATTTCGTCATCCCAAGAGCTATTCATCTGAACATGAATCGTACTCGACGACTAAGAACTCCGCTGCTCGCAATATAGTTCCTGCTTTTATTGACAGATCCAAGACGAACAAATGGTGCTAATAATAAAAGTGCTGTTTGCAGGTTGGAATTCGAAAGACGAACATCCAAAGACTACGGTTGGAAAGATATGACGGACGTGCAGGACCTCGGGAGAAGTTACGGCGGCATGAAAGCACGCTTGGCCCGGCAACTGTCACCAGGTAGCCTTTGGTGCCCGATGAACCTTCGTGACGACGTGATCAGACTAATGTCTGATTGATTTTAGCTTCCGCGTCCGTGAGCTCTCTTCGGACTGCAAGCAGCAGCAGCCGCCACCAGCTAGCTACCAGCCACCTGCACTGAGGACCTCTAGCGCGGGTCTGAGCAGCTGAGTTGCCACGAAGGATACCTCACACTCGCAGCCTCCGATCCCCGAGACTTCGAAGTTCTTCCAGAGTCCTTCTAGAAGGTTGACGGCGCTCGACATGTCAGGCAAAAGCTGTGAAGCTGAGACCTATTGTAAACTTGGGCTGGGGACATGGGGCGGGGCAACATGACGAACACATAGACAGCTGGTAGTCAGGCTAGAGCAAGCTAGATCTTCAAGATGAACCCATAATAGACTCTCCGTTTAAAGATCTGTCGAGGCAATGGGATCGTCGATGCGATCGATATATTGTCCCATTATGGTTTGCAGCGGCCCGATGACCAGTTTCAGGGAGCCCACAGGCTCACAGGTTCAGAAGCACAAGATGGTGGCGGAAAGAGCAGTCTCCATTTCCAAGACATGGCTTTTCAATCTGGAGTAGTGTGTAGTGACTGAAAATGCCGGATTTCGTGGATTGAGACAGTGGACGATTTGGAATATTCCACAGGAAGACTCAGGGAGCGCTCTTTCGACATGTACCGGCGGGATAGCATACGAGTACGAGCGGTGGGGAAATAGGGGGCTGTCAGAAACACCTTGTGGATGTGGATGTGCATGTTCTTGAATCTAAAAAGTTCCAAGTTCCATGTTCCAAGTTCCATGTTCCATGTTCCATGTTCCATGTTCCATGTCCCATGTTCCAAGTGCGAGCCTCACCGTTCGTAGTGGTCAGCGGGGAGCCTGCAGCAACCTGCAGCTAAAAGATGGATGTCGTGAGTGTTGGTGCCAGGTGGTGGACTTGTGGACTCGCAGCTTGTGGAGCACAACCACTGGAGCCGTCAAGAAACATGCTCTCCTGCTAGCTGACGCCTCTTGGGACTGGGAGAACTTAGCTTAGGGCATCGGGCGGCCTCATCTCGCCGACCGGAAGCGTCCCGGACAGCAAACCCTTCATCCTGGTCACCAAGAGATAGAACTATGGAGATGGAGCAGTGTGCAATATGCATACGATACAGCGTGTCTTCCAATAAAAACGCTTTCCATCAACTTGCCGGCCAAAGCGTTTCGAGGAGCAAGTGACAAGTCCCCCGAGTGGCGAAGGCGTGAAGGTGATGTGATGCTTGCATTTACTAGCTGACGGTCAAGCACGGTGCAGATGCAGATAAACGTCTGGCACCACGTCTTCTCCAAAAATCCCGAGTTATCAAGCTAGATCAACATACATGCTTCGTCATTGGATGTTCCCCCAACTGCTCTGGGAATCAAACCCTCAGATACATATAAAACTACGTCGACATACGGCACCATGAATTTCTGGTGGTAAGGCTACCTGGCACTGTATTTTATCACTACTGATAACTTTAAAGCATGCTCCTTCGAAGGAATGCAGATAGACTTTATTTGACTTAGCGAGCCAACAGGCTCAGCAGGTGAAACATCATGCTATCCTTCTAGAAGTTCTGCAAGAAGCTTCTAGCGTCAAGACTCGGACCACTGGGGCAAGCCAACTGACACGGGCTACTCAGGTATCCAGCCACCTGCAGGGTCCTCCCCCCTTAACATTGCCTTCTCCTCCAACGTGTTGACCGTGGTCCATTCATGTCGATCGAAGAGCTCAAACCTGGAAGGCCAGCAATCTGTCTCCGAGATGCGAGAATCTCGGATTTACAGGCCAGCATGATTCATTTGCCCTCCAGCAGTGCGCAAAGGAAGTTGACTTGTGAGGTTTTGCAATTGACGATTCAGGGCGCTTCGGGAGCCATTCCGGACCGATAGACGGAGACGTGGACGTATTTGGCCCTGGGACACCACTACGGTATTTGCCTGGATTTCGGGGAACGGGACAACGCGCTCTGCGAGTTTGTAGGCTAGCTTCTAAGGGCTTTTTGAATATTTGTGGACAGTGGGTCGGGACAGCGCAGGTGTGGAGGCATTCTGAGGAGTCGCAAGGAGATGCTGGGTAGTGGACGCCGGACGGGTCGATGTCCACTGTTCAGGAGCAAATGCGGAGATGATGATACAGTAGTTACCTAGATACTACTTCGTTCAGTACCAAAAGGGCTCAAAGTTGCACGCTCTGTACTGCACTGCACTTGGCCACGGCGGCAGGGTGGGGATTCGCGCTTAAAATTTGTTATCAAGGTTTGATGGCAAAAGCAAGACGCACCGGACGGCTTGCCCGTTGCGCGTCTAACGAGGCAGGTAACTGTGTACTGGATGCTGGATGCTGGATGCTGGATGCTGATTTAAATTTCTACGGGGCCACAGAAAACTCGGGCTATAGCCCAAGGGTGAAGCAGACCAGAGTATGGGGCGCAAGAACATGTCCAATTCTATGCGAACGGAATAAGGACCCTGACGAATCGACAGGGCATCCACGTTCCAGGTTGTGAAAGGGCATCTCTGTTGGGCTGCTGGGCGACGGTAGCGGGAGGTGAGCAGTGATGCGTGGACGGTCTGAGCTTTTCCAAAAGGAACTTTGGGGGCTACGGTCACAACGCCTCACTTGGGGAGAGCGCGTACGAGGCTACTACTGAAGGACTATCTACTACATTGCCGGAAAGTGCTTTGCTATGACCCTCCTCATCGTGGCCAACGAGCCCGCAAAGACCCGTTACTGGCGCCTCGCAGCCTCAAATCATGGCATGATCCCAATTGTGATTTTCATGTGCCGTCAATGAGGGTCAGTCGTCGGGGCACAGACCCCAGCATCGCGTGGCAGCCCACTGAGGCCCTTGCAGCAGGACGCTGTGGTCGCGGCGAAGCGCCTTCTGGAAGATACCCAAGACGGCAGGGTGGCTGCTGGAGACTCAAGGTGAAGGTTGAAGTGGCTGATGAGAGCACCCTTGAAGCCTGTAAACACCCTTCTAAGTTCTCACAACGACCTAAACCTGTCTGTGTCTCTCCAGGGCCTTGCAAAGTAGGCAGTTCTTGGTCCGAAGCTGCTTCAAGTTCAGAGTTGAACATTTGGTTAGTCACGAGCAAAAACATCGCGAAACTCCGGATCGCCCCCTGTCACCGTGCCAGCCAGCCTGCTCAGGTGAGATGCTGGGGCAGGCTCTGGCTTCTGGAAACGGGCCCTGTAAATAATATAAGCTTAGTTGGGGCGTGGGACAAGGTAGAGCGGAGAGTACCCTCAACCTTGGACTGCTGGTAGACGGAGGTACGAAGTAGGTGTGTTAAGCCAATTGCAAAATAGGACAATTACAGTAGTAAAATAGGAAGCTCGCCTAGAGACAGAAGCATTCTGTGCTCCGTACGAGGTGCAGGTTAAATTTGGAGCGCACATCTCGCCTTGGATATCCCGTCAATTTCATCACCAGGCGGTGTAAAGCGCAGGATGTGGCCCTCGCCCTCGTCCTCGCCCACATTGATCGTCCGGGAGTTGTCTCGCCCATCAAGACCCAGGAGCAGAGGCCGCTTTGCAATCGGTATGGCCAAATTCCTGATGCAGCGCATCTCGGAATCTTCTTCATTCGTTGCTGCATTTCGTTTATGTGAATTGCGCAGGACTAGGTGCCGTATAGCGTTGCAGGTCTTCTTGACAACGCAGGCGAACAAATTAAGGCTCGCCCTACAGGCCGCTGCGTGACTCGGGGATATTCTCATCCCAACTGCTGCTGAAACTACCTTTTGAGGAAGGAAGACATCTGAACCGGCCTAGCCTGAGATATAACAACGCCTAGCACTGCCATCGTTTCCGGTTCGCCTGGGTGAAGCGAGTGCAGGCAAGCCGACGAGGAGGTTTGAGGACAGAATAATAGGAGTGGCGGTGGTGAACTGCTCGAGCAGAAGAGGATGTTTCAAGTACTTAAATGGAACGACGAACGTAGGCTGACTTTCAGACTCACCCTCACCCTCACAATGCGGGCTGCGGGCTGTGCAGTAGGTCGTGCTCCATTGTCGAGTCCTGTATACGCTAGACAAGTGGGACCCTGTTCGACGCTGTTCCTGTCCCCATATCGCGGCCACTGTTCACCAGGAGGTACTCGTATGCAGGGCTCGTCGCTCGTCGCTCGGAGGGAGGGATCACACAGGCCTGATCAAGACACGCCGACACGCCTTGGGGCCCGCTGGGCCTTTTTCCGACCAGGGGTTGGCTTCTAGAAGGTTGTGAAGCTTGCATCCCCGTCGAGAGGTGGACTAGCATGAATCAATGGATTCAATGCCCCGGAGATCCAAATGAGAGCACTTACCATAACACGGTCCATGACTCCATAGCACGAAGCGCAAGCAATAAGAAGTCGACGAAGACCCCTACCTGGGGACCATCCGTCACAGACTCACAGACTCTCCCAGATTCTCAGACTCGCAGCCTGCGAAAACGAACTTTGCTGCGCTGGAATTCACACAGCATCCTCGGCGGAAGCAGTCCATACAGCCCCAGCACAGGCAGAAAGAAGCGACTGTTGCCCTCGAAGCGTGCCGCCGGGACCTTCAATAGGGAGCGCTCCTGCTTTGCTTTTCTTCCGGGCAACACCACCATCACCGTCGCCATCACCAGCAGCACACGGCTCAGTCGTCGATCAGTGGTTCCTTGCCTTGTGCCTCGATAAGTGCGATACGACAACATCAACGCCCGCAGCCACTGCCACACGCACAGCAGACAAGAGGCAGCTGGCACCAGCACGAGCACCAAAACCAACTCCAGATCCAGCTCCAACAGAGCAGGTTCCCAGCGCACGACAATAAACAAGCGGAATAATTTATAAATTGCAGTGGAGGGATCCGACCCCCGTCATAACGTCCGGCTTCCACTCTTGTACCTTAGCGAAGTCGAATCCCCACGCTCGCCCAGCGCCCAGCAGCCCGGCGGCGAGAAAAGTAACTCTGTCAAGCCGCAAGGCCCGAGGAACACTAAAGTCAAGAAAGTTGCTCGACTTTCTCATTCCTCTACGCATCGCCATTCCGCGCCCACACCTACAACCGCCCTTCGTTGCCACTCCAAACAAGGTCACCACCCTCCTCTTCAGCTCAGCTGGGAATCGCATCAGCATCCTGATCGATCTTCTGCCACTCCGTCAATAGTGTCCTCGTCGAACACGCCGCCCCGAGCCTCTCGAAACCTGTCCATCCACCATCAACCTAGAAGCGCAAAGTTCCGAGGCACTCTCTCGTGTTACCTCAACTCTCGAGTGAATTCGCACGACGCCTTGATCGGACACTATCCACAGATTGCTGCAAGTTAATCTCTCTGACAATTGTTGACTTACCTCCTGCCATTGCTGACCATCAACAGCTGCCAAAACTTTAAAAGACTGCCCCGACCCTAGCTTACCCCGAACTGTGTTTTCACATACTCCTGGTATACTCCTCGACTTGATTCTGCACCCGGTTTCCAGCCGTCTATATTCCCAGACCGCGACCTCTTTATCCTTCGCAGACCCTTCTTCCAGTTCCACCAGCCTCTTGTTTCACGGTCTTGTGCAAGACGGTGCACCTGGCATCTAGCCTATGCTCTTCGGAGCCCCTCGTCTACAAAAGCAAAGTACACCCAGCTCAGAATTTGAGTGCAGTTTGCGAGCCCTGGGCCGAATCTTTGTCTGCCAATCCCAACGATCAGATTACTTCAATCCATATTCTGTTCCGACAGGTCATTTCTTCGGACGAACCTTTGGCTCGTGCCTTGGACTCTGCAGCATACCGTCAAGTTCTGTCAAGGAAAGCGAGACATTGCAAGGTGCTAAGCAGTCAGCAGTCACACGATCAACGAGTTTTCGACCGAAAGATCTCACTATTTTGACCCGGATTCTTCTTGGCAACGAATAAGGCCTGGATATTGGGAGATCCAAAACCAGTCATTTAGTGTGCCGCAAGCTCTTGAAAGAATAAAGGGTTTCAGCAAAAGGGTAACAATTTTAACCGGTGGTTTGGTTGCCCGTGCGTTTCTGGCACCCGTCCCTCCGCCATCCCGGCATCCGCATTGGCGGATATCCTGAACATTTACAAAGCCAGGTCAGTCTAAATCCCATTTAGTACCGCCCCGCCGTATTTTACTTGGTAGGGACACTCGGGTTGATGCATCTTCGCATACTCGCTCCCAAATCCGTTACCTCTAGTCCATGACCTTCCGAAGGCGGGAATTGGCGGTGAACGTCTTGTTATCACATATTGTCCTTCATTTCTTCTGAGTCTTGTTTTCCCTAGCCGCGTTGGAAGCTGACATTTGCAAAGTTCCATCCCGCTCTTGAATTATCCACTTCTGTGATATTCATCTATTCTCCAACCTCTAATTACAGTCGAGTCAGATCACGCTGTTAGATACAGCCCAATTGCTATTATATCGACGGTTTTTAAACCTCTATTTTGACGAGTAGACATTAGCGCATCCACTGGCTCATTTTTTCGAAAGCTACTTCCCGAAACACAGCATCAGAAACAGCGCCAGATTCCCGAATCTGAGTTGAACTGTTGGACGAACGCGTGATCCGAGCGTCCGCAACCCCCTATAACCGACTCCCTTTCGTCCTCCTTAGTCTATTTGTTTCTTCAAAACGGCACCCGCAGTCATGGACATTAAAGAAATCGTCAATTCAAAAGCTGGAAAAGGGGCAGCAGCGGCGGCGGCGGCGGCAAACGACTTGCAGCTTCTCCACTCAATTCAACAAGCCAACAGTATCCAGATGTCAGATACAGGCTCCGAGAGAGGAAATTCTCCTCATGATTCCGAACACTCTCGTTACTCGGCTACTCGTTATGGCCCTATGAATGGGATTAGTGGAGCCCCGAATAATATGCGCTACCCTTCACCAACCGCTATGCAGAGCCCATTACCGATGATGCCACAGCAATATCGATCGGACGGTGGTTTTGAGAACAATTTGATGCTTCAAGACCCAAATCGACCTCCACGTCAGTCTGCTGGAGATGGCGCCCCAAAGGCGTTTCCCTGCAGCTCATGTGGTAAAGGCTTCGCTCGAAGAAGCGACCTTGCACGACACGGTAAGTCTAAAGAGCTCCCATCCAGTTTCTCTGCATACTGATGGCTACAGAACGAATCCATACTGGTGTACGGCCACATGTTTGTGAACATCCAGGCTGTGGTAAACAGTTTATCCAGCGCTCAGCCTTGACCGTACACATGAGAGTACATACAGGAGAAAAGCCGCATATGTGTGAGCGGTGTGGAAAGGTAAACCTTTACACGTGTTTCCCTTGCTTTCCTTGACTAACAAGATGCAGCCATTTAGCGATTCCAGCTCCTTGGCGAGACACCGGAGGATACATTCTGGAAAAAGACCCTACAAATGCCCTTACGCGGACTGTCAAAAAACATTCACACGTCGAACTACTCTAACTCGACATCAAAATCATCATACCGGAACTGTTGAGGAAGCTGCTGCTGCCACGGCAGCTGCCCTTGCAACACGGAGTAGTCAACCTGGTCGTCAACGCTCTGACGGCGAGCAGTATTCAAACAACGGCTCCCCAATGTCAACGCCTTCTCCACTTCAAAGAACACAATCTGCCTCGCCACATTCTGAACTTGCCCCAATGAATCATATGCCGCGACATACGGGAGATTATCAGTACATGAATAACAGCCCATTGCCAGGTCATCTTCGTGGTGAATACCATGTTGCAAGTCAACCAGCTCCCACCACAGCACCATACCCAAATGTGGTGCGCCCAACTTCGCACCCCACCGGCTATGGTCCGCCATCGATTCTAGAGCCGCCTGCGAATACGGAACAGCGCCAATCCGCAAGCGCAAGTGGAAGCCCTCATATGAGCAACGCTGGCTGGGCTTCGCCGTCGCATAACATGCCATCCCCATCACAGGCTAATGGCTACGTCTATCCTGATCCGGATCCATATGGCGCGGCAGCTGCCATGGGCCAGCAAATGCATTACTACCAGAACTCCAACATCAGAAGACCCAACAGCACAGAGCCCGATGCCTATGACATCAAACCAAGAATGAACGCCGAGATGTGGACTGCCGCTCAGTAGTAATTACTCGACATCTTGCTTTTATTCAAAATGCGTTATATTGAGAGTCGACTTCTCTTCACTCATACTCGTCAAAACATTTTTTCCCGTCCCCAAAAAAACCGGTGTTTGATACCCTGTATACATCCCTTATCAATGCTTATGGCCTTTTGCTTTTCGGTTTCATTTGTTATTGGAGTTGCCCGGAAGCATTGCATGCAAAACATAGACAACAGGTCAAGCACCCATACAGAGCTGGCGTTCATCCTGTTCTTGATTTTTCCCTGAAATTTGTGGTTTCTTTCTCGGGGAGAACCAGCAAGTCATATTCTAGAGCCAGTCCGATCCTCATACAGGTCATCAGACAGGAGTTAAGACGGCGTAAAGCTGCGAGGCTACGAGTTTATGAAACAGACTTTGATTTGCGGCACATACTGGTGGCTTTTTTTTTTTGAGGCGATGCTACTCCTGTGGCCAGGACATTTGCGAGGGTGGATGCGGATGCGGGAATGGATTGTTATCTTAGTGAGCTTGGGCTGGCAAATCTTTTGCTTTGTGAGTCAGATCCGAGCAGACAAAATTTATGTTTAGAATTCCGACTTATCCCTCCTCCGCTATCGAACCTTGGGGGGTGACTGAAATTGAACCGCGACTTCTACTTTTATTTTGGGTTGCTTCTATCCTTGCCTCGAGCTACGAAAAATGACTTGTCTGAAATGTACACCCACCAAGGCTTTTGCTGAAAATATCATTTTGCCCCATGTGACCATTGCTTTCCTGCCTTCTATTTGACTTGATTATACAAGTATACGAGTTATTGACCAATCCAAAAAGCCACCAATCATCATCGCATGCAAAATATAAACACCGGAGTGTGCTTTGTAATGGAACCTCAGATGGAAGAGTTACTTTGTCCCATTCACCGCATGTTTCGCCAGCTTCCCTTCTGTTCGCTCCACATGCTCTACCAAGTCTTCAATGGTGCAAACTTTCAACCCCCATTTCTTCCCAAACGCCAAACACCCGTCTCTCCGCATCATACCCGGCTCTCTCCTTTCTGCCACCCCTACAATTTCTTCTCCATCTTCAACCATCTCACAAATGACACCGACTGGTGGTTTGCCTGCCAGGCGACAGAACTCAACCGCAGCTTCAGTATGACCCTTCCTCTCTCTGATACCTCCTTCCCTTGCCCTCAATGGAAACACATGCCCCGGTCTCCTAAACGCATTCCGACTCACCCCCTTCCCTGCCAATGTCCTACAGGTTAGGGCCCTGTCACTAGCGCTAATTCCCGTCGTAGTTTCTGGACTGTTTGCATCGATACTAATTGTATACGCAGTTCTGTTTGGGTCTTCGCTGTTTTGTACCATTTGCGGTAAGTCGAGGGATTCGCAGAGAGAGGGAAGAATTGGGGCGCAGATTAGGCCCGAGGTGTGTCGGATCATGAAGGCCATTTTTGAAGTGGTAACATCCGAGGCGGCAATGATGAGATCGCCTTCATTCTCGCGGGAGAGGTCGTCGAGGACGACAATGAATTCGCCATTTTCTATATTCTGTCAGACCGGGTGCTGGATTGAGGGAAAAGAATTAAGTATACTAAAGGCCTGAATGGTGTCCTCTATTGAGTCGAACTCCTGTGCAACGTCTGAGGCGGGCATTTTGGAGACTATGACACTTTTCTGTATTTGTGGTAGAGAGAAAATCTTGCCCCGCCCGATACCGGATATTGTTCAAAATTGCCAAAGGTGGGGTAAAAATATTCCCTTCGTAGTTTCAAAGCGAATTGATGAGAGGAAAGAGCGACAAAAGAGAGAGCGACTTGTCTTTGATATATGCGAATTGGTCACAAGCAATAAATACTGTTGCAGTACTGTAAGATGGAAGGATATCATGCATGAGTGACGTTCGGAGATCGCTTCCAGAAATTCGGCAGGGTCCACAAATCTGCCGAGGTTCCAGCTGGCAGCTGGCCTGGCTCAGGCTTATTAACCCGGACCTAAGTTCTTTGCAAGCATCAACAACACCACTACCGCCAGCACAGTCATCACTAGTTGTCGAGCAGTTTATTGTTACAAATCAATTGCAGCTGACAATGGCGATGGCCACACCTCCTCTCCGACCAACCTCCCTTCGGAACCTCAATCTCCTCCTTCGAACCGCGCCGCGCTTCGTGCAAAACCAGTTCCGAGCTCAAAGCACGACCTCCTCAAAATCATCTGTCAACCCGACAGAAGTCTCGCATTTCAATGCTCTCGCGTCAACATGGTGGGATCCGCAAGGCTCTTCTCGCCTTCTTCATCTCATGAACCCTCTGCGACATGATTTCATACGCTCCTGCCACGCCGCGCAAGCCAGGCCCCCTCCGACTTCTGGCCTAAGATATCTTGACATTGGCTGTGGAGGGGGCATATTTGCTGAGAGTGCAGCGAGACTGAGCAGCACTGGATTGGTAACAGCTATTGATCCGAGCCCGGAGGTGCTGGCTGTTGCGAAGATGCATGCGAGGAGGGATCCTAGATTGAGTGGCAAGTTGACTTACCTCAATACTTCAATTGAAGGTCTATCGAAGCCAAAATCGGCGGAAGAGCAGTACGACATCTTGAGCTTGTTCGAGGTCATTGAGCATATTACGCACCCGGCAGAGTTTCTAGACGTCTGCAAGGATTTTGTAAAGCCCGGAGGATGGATTGTGATGAGTACGATTGCGAGGACATGGATGAGCTGGTTTACAACGAAGCTAGTCGCCGAGGATATTGTTGGTATTGTGCCGAGGGGGACCCACGATTGGGAACAGTATGTGAACGAGCAGGAACTGAGGGCCTACTTTTTAGAGGGGAGAGGATGGAATAGCCCGAGGGTTATGGGCGTTATTTATGTGCCAGGCTTGGGTTGGAAGGAAGTGAGTGGGAGCGAGAACGTGGGAAATTATTTCTTTGCTATTAGGAAGGATGAATGATGGACCGATGATGAGTGTACATTATGGGAGCATGCCACTGTTTATAGAATGTACTATAGCAACGCCAGAGATCTTGTTGTGTATCCTGATAGATAAGCTCTAGTGGAAGTTAGAAAACATCGGAAAGTGTGTAATATATTGTAACTTTGCTTCTCACCTGACAACTGTGTACTCTAAAGCCTCTTCTGTGTGATGGGCTTTTTTAGGGCTTCTAGAAACAAAAAAATACAATACGCTAATATTCTAAAAATATATAAAATAGCTTTCTCCAGTTGAGTTTAAACAAAAGTCTATTAACTATATTTTGAGATGAAAAAAAAAGATGAAAATCAGTTGTAGGTCATGCCCGGGTTCTAATGATTATTAGAAAAATCCCATAGAAGTTGTTGAAGCTTACCGAACCGGCTTGAAAGAAGTTAGTAATTGATATTTTGATATGATTATTTTGGAATACTTACGGACTCGGGAAGTCGATGTACTATAATCAGAATCCCACTATTTTTTTTATTAGTTTGCGTTTTGATTGTTGAATTGAGAAGTGGTGTCTAACCGTGCTAACCACTACACTACACCTTCAAGTTTGTTAGTTGCGAGTGTTTTTTTTTGGCTTGAAGTTGATAGTAACTTACAACCGAGATTTCTTGAATTTTTTGGATGTCTTTTTGTTTATTTGATTATATGTACGGAGTAAGGCGACGGACCGGATTCACCTTTGTTTGAGCCGCTCAACAGGCGATAGGAGGAAGTGTGTGATGGGAGGCTATGGGTTCTTGCATGATTGCCTTCCCCGCTGTTGAATTAATTGGGTAGAGATTTATGCAATTCTTCTTTCAAATTTTATGCTATATCCTTTCACGCAAGCCCGCTTTATCTTCATGTTGTGTTACGTAGATTTATATTTTCATATTTGTTTCCATACAAAATAATAGTGCTTGCAAATTAACTCTACCCACATTTTTTTTCCAAGCCTGACCTTCTTCTGAACTCCGATCTACTCCTTCAAATACCTCGGAGTTTGGCTCACTTGCAGCGATTCGTTCAGCGCTTTCACAAAATTCTTCATAAGAGCTTGTATTAAGTCAACCCTCAGCAGATTCTCCTTCAGTGTTGAACGGTTTGCGTTGCGAATTCCCTATTAAAGACAAAGGAATTATTGTCATCGAACATCCCTTCAAAACTTGCGGTATTGCCTCATCCTTAGCCATATTTCAAAGCGATATTGCAGCAGCTTTTCCTCCTTTAAATTGTCAGCCTCCTTGCTATGACCTTCCTTCTCAAACTATGTCAAAAGAGTAAAAGCAACAGGTCTATATTGCCATTTCGGACCTTGAAATGCCTCAGTTATACTCGTCTTCGTCCTCTGGGCGTCTCTCTTTCTGTTTACATTCATGATCTCAAAAAAATCATCACTTGGTTATTATTTGCTTTTCTCTTAAAGCTTTCGCTTTGGTGAGGTGGACAAATACATTGCTAGGAAATAGCTCGAAGATAGAGGGTTCTACGTTTCGAGGTATTGTAATTGAAACTTTGTTTCTTCTGACTCTCAACCGTATTTCCATGACACACTCGGTGAGCGTCGGTGTGTATTTGGACTTTTGCGTGATTTCTGTTCTTTTCGTAGATCCCTAAAAGTTGCTCTCCGGTATTGCTGCTGGCCGTAGCGAACCCTTTCGTCGCTCCATGGCTCTTCGAGCAAGTTTTATTGAGAGATGATGATTTGATCTTTCAAGCCCCAAGATGAAGAACATCTCACAGCCAAAGAGGAGTATCAATCTGAATCGATATTGCCGAGCGGAGCTACAGTCAACACGAGTTCGTGTCCATTTGTTGCCAGCAAAAAAAGTGGTGTCTGGTCTAGCTTAAATAACAAAAAGAAACTCACACATCCCATCCCACCTAAGCAGTCTCAATAATACCCCACAAGACCCAAATCACTGAGGCTTAAGTGGGAATCAACGAGGGACGACTGTCAGAATGAAAACAGATCGCTAACTGCTATGTTTTGTGAGCTGCTATCCCACTATCAGCACACTAATTGGCTTCGTATAACTTAGACTTTTCCTCCGATCCGAGTTAATCTACAGAATCAGTTCCCTAGAGTTTTCAGCCTCAGATTTTTTTTCCAGCCGAGTTTGGACCATATTCCGCTAGGAATTTGACTTGGATGTCCGGACGAGTCCAGTATTTTTCTCCCTATGAATCGGTGCTAAAGGACGATGATATGGAAGACCGACTTGACTCTTTCGCGTGATGCGGGCAACACCGCGCACACGACCGTCTGCAGGTCGGAAGATGTGGTGATGCGTCTGTCTGTCTTGGGCTTGGCGTGTCTAGACTGCGAGCACCGCCAAGCGCCCATTGCCTGATGCTGGTGCCAGAAACTGATACTTTTGAAGGCGCAAAATTCTTGGGGCCAGAGATTCAAAATTAACTTTATACGTTCGACATCTGTGAACGTGAGAATGCGAGCTAACACCTCGAAGCGCCTTGAAAGGCAGATGTCCTCAGAGTGCAGCTCTTGAAAAAGCACACAGACTCCTGCAGGTCCCACCCTCTTTAATATGCACATTAAATCCGCGCACGGTTATTCAGCCTCACGAAAACGCTGCGCTGCCGTGCAAATAAAATCCGGGGAACTGGTGGCCAAAGAGTGAAATTAACGTGGTGCACTGCGTTGGAATATAAACTTTCCCAGGCGCACAGCACAGAATTCTACTCGATAAAAAACGCGACTCGGGTTGTGTACAGCGCGAGAGAAGTGAAAGACGAATTTTATGTATTTACGTCAACACAACCCGCAGTCTTACAGTGCTGCACGGGACGACCCACAGCTGAGACCCCAGCAGCTACGCTACGCTACGTTTACCAAGTACCTCCCTTCGTACACCGCACCCACTCTCCTCGCTTGGACCCCATCTCTTTTTCTGGAGGATTCATCATCCTCCCACCTCACCACAGAGCCTTCCCTCTCCGACACTCGTTTTTTTCTCGACCTCTCGCTGCCGAAACATGGTTGACCGATCATGTGTATCCTTCTCCTCCTCTCCTCCCTCCTCTCAATTGCGCACTGTCAGTACCCGCCCGTGTCGAACTCGAATTTAACCACCATCGTCTCCCCTGTAGACGGCAACATCACCATCTCGTACAAGTCACCACCCGTCGGCACCTGCGAGACAGCCTTCTCTACACAGCAGCAGTACACAGGATGGGTCAATATTCCAGGCCAGTATTCGACAAACACATTCTTTTGGTTCATTGGAGCGCGAGATCCGACAGATACCCTTACTATATGGCTGAATGGAGGACCGGGCTCGAGCTCGATGATCGGCTTGTTCACAGAGAATGGTCCTTGCGAGGTAGTGCAGCTTGCCCAAGGGAAATTTGCTACGCAGGCCAGGGAATGGGGATGGGATCGGGGCTCCAATATGCTATATATTGATCAGGTATGGGGAATTGATTATTTTGGTTGCACGAATTCAAAAGACCATGGCAAGCTCTTGGCAAGACTAGCGGCAGGCATGAGGCATTGGCTCTCTTTAATGGCTGGCTTTCTCATCCTCTTCAATGGCGCCATACTTGTTCATTTTTGGGATTTCTAAAACTTCTTATCTACATTTTTTGCTAACTGCTCTTCAGCCAAACCAAGTTGGCTTCTCCTACGATACACCTACAAATGGCTCTCTCGATCTCCTTACCTCGAATCTATATACTCCTCCTCAGACACTACCGAATTCTCAGCCTTCATTCACCTTCTTGAACGGTACATTCAGCTCCCTGCAGACGAATAATACTGCAAACACAACTGAGATAGCCGCCATGGCGATCTGGCATATGCTTCAAGGGTTCCTCGGAGCATTCCCACAATACAGGCCAAACAATACGGCTGTTGGTGTGCACCTATTTGCTGAGAGCTATGGTGGAAAGTACGGTCCGGCCTTCGCGACTTTATGGGAAGAGCAAAATAAGCGCCGCTCAAACGGCACATTATCCAGGAACGGGACCGTTGATATTAACCTCGCTTCGCTTGGAATCATCAGCGGATGTGTCGACGATCTTATACAAGGGCCTTTCTATCCTTCGTTTGCGGTGAACAATACATTCGGGCTGACAGCCATCAATCCTGTGAGAGCCCAATTGGCAAGCGCAAGCTTCTCAGCTTCTGGCGGTTGTGCCGATCTCATCCAACAATGTCGGACTGCAGTAGCCAATCAAGACCCAGAGAACGATGGAGATGTAGCCCTTGTCAGCACGGCATGCTCTACAGCGTATAGCAGTTGCACTTCGAATGTTGTGGATCCTTATTCTGACGCAGGAAGAAGCGTTTACGACATTTCCCATGTGCTCCCCGACTCTTTCCCATCAAGCCAGTACTTGGAATATTTAAACAGCGCAAGCTTCCTGGCTGCTATAAGTTCTCCGGTCAATTATACAGAGACAAACTATCAAGTCGTTAATGCATTCACCTCAACAGGGGATTATGAACGTCAATCCTTGGTTCCCAACTTAGCCACCCTTTTGCGTGCTGGGGTTCGTGTTGGTTTGATGTACGGCGATCGGGATTATATTTGCAACTGGTTCGGTGGAGAGGCGATCTCATTGGCCATCGCTGCACAAACCTCCGCATCCTATGCATCCCTCTTCCCAGCAGCTGGCTATGCCCCTATCATCACCAATACCACATACATAGGCGGCGTGGTCCGTCAATACGGCAATCTTTCATTCAGTCGTATTTATGATGCGGGCCACACCGTCCCAGCGTACCAACCGGAAACGGCATTCGAAGTATTTGCACGAATCATGACGGGGACATCCATTTCGACAGGCGAGATTATCAATCCTTCCGTGTACAATACAACCGGGCCGGCAAACGCAACACATACTACCAGTCTTCCACCATCTCCAACAAACACCTGCTATCTTCGTAACATCGAAGAGACTTGCAATGATAGCCAGAAGTCAATGATACTCGCCCAACAAGGTGTAATTGTCAACGGTATTCTCTATAGTGCTTCATCAGATTTCAGTTCTGCGGTTCCCACTGTCAGCACGAGCCCGGATGATCCAGAGGGTACACTGACTGTCACAACAACACAAGTCCTTACTGGGCTGTTTACGGCAACAGCCACTCCAAGTCCAACTAAGCAGAATGACGCCAACTCTCCTTTCAAAAATTCCAAGACAGTCCTTCTTGGATCCACCATTTTAAGCATACTGGCGCTATGGCTCCCTTGAGCACGTTCCACTTCTCATCGTCCTTATCAAAAGTTGGGCCAAAAGACCCGTAATAGTGGCATAATAGGCGTCTTTCTCACGCCCACACAAAAAAGAGATAAACTTGTATAAACACAACACATACTCGTCACGGAATGGCATGATCCACAGAACACATAAAATTGCCGGAGGCAAAAGGACGACTAATGAATTTGGCGGACTGAAGCGAAACATAGCATAAAGAGCGGAGATTGGAAGTTTTGTTTCCGCATTATACCCAGAGCTTGGTTTTCGGGCAATCGGCCAAGATCAGATGGCGATGAAATAAATGGCGCCTGAGTTTGAACTCGAAAACGGCTTAATTATGAGAATATTTTTGTGTATTTGCTTTGAGTGATGGTCGCTGAAGCTAGTAAATAATGATCAGACCAGGGGAAATAAAAATGTGCATGTGATGGAATACAAAGCAGATACCAATAACGATGATCCAGACAGCTTGAGATACACACAAATATAGATAAAACAGCAGTATATAGACAAACACATTTATCCAAGGCGTTCTACAACTTGTCGGTTGTGAATTCCAAGCAAACAGGACATGAGTTCAGTATCCCACATGGAACTTCACGAAATACTTCAGAGTGGAAAACCACGTGTAAGGTATATTACAGGGAGAGGGAGGCTTCGAATTCAAGGGTCATAAAGTATTTCAATGCCGTTACAGTGAAGTCCCTAAAACTATTGCAGCATCACGAATAATCACAAGAAACATCAAGTACCCAAGCATTTGGTGAAAAGACAATTGATTTTAACCGCATTTCAAGCTCGGGTTCTTGAGATTTACATTCAAATTCGGGGTTGACTGCTGTGTTAATAGTCGAATTAACTTCCACCAATGCCAACCTTGTAGAAATCTTCAACGCTGAAGACCCCAACATTCGCTGTGTAGGCCGAATGCCGAAACTGTTTGTAGCATTAGCAAGGGTTTCCTTGTCTAACGGCAATGCAAATTATTAATGCAGTTGAACTTAAGGAAATATCAGATCTAAAGCCTTGTCACAGGCATTCTCATCAAGACCAACGGGTGGCTATGTCGACCGTCGTGATAAAATTGATCATCATGTAAAAGAGTACAATATTCGAGGGGAATTGAATAGTATAGCATACCGGGATTAGTTCACAACTAAGAGAAGAAATCCTCTCCTCGGAACTGCAATTCCGAGGCACTGGAAACGATCCTTCTAGCAACGACAGATCTGATGAATGTCAGCAATGTTCCCTCTTCAACTGCTTCGCAAATCAAGAATGAAAGCATTTTCAGTCAAGACATCCTCGTCAATGCCCTGAGGCTTGGACATATGCTTGTCATTTGTAGGTCAGATCATCATAATGCTTGAGATCTGGTGATGCAAGGAAAAGCCAAAAGGGAAAGGGTTCGTACATGAAAAACTTTGATCTCAAGTCAACGAGACCGCATGTGAGAGTAGCAAGACATGTTGACTTGAGTAGTCTGTACAGGGTAAGGTGGCTGGTCTGGTAGAGGGAGGGTTTATTCTAGAAATTAATCATTAGCATATGCTTGAATGGGCAAGAAATAACATTGTAGCGTTGATTAAGAAGTGTCAGAAGGCATGAATGGTTTAATTTGATTTGTGTCAGCATCGGTTTCCCGAATCAGACTCGTCATCTAAAATGCTCATCATGAAAATTGAAAATTGGAAGAAGAAAAATTCTTTACCTAACAACACCATCTGTCGTCGCGTGTAGTGCGGTGAAAGTCAAGGCTCTGTTCCTAGAAACAGTATGCTCGGAACCAAGCTGGCTGCGAGCACATACAAATGAAGCTTGCACTTTGAGGGGCTCGAGTTGAATCTGGAATATACTTAGCATGATGTCCCGGCCAATGTTCAATGCTAATTGCGGATCAGAGAGACTGAAATCAGTGGGCGAGGTTTTCTAGGCCTGCCACAAAATGGCGTCTCCTTCATCTATATCGGAGCCCAGTGCCAATTCATCTTTTTACAGTGTGGGGAAATGTAAGAGATTTCAGGATCGTACCTTTGGCTTTGCATTGGCTGCATTGGGTTTGAAAACGCTCATCCTGCTTTAAGTACTGTTAGCGTTCAGTCATGAAGAAGACATGCTCATTCCCAAAGGTACGATTAGAGTGTAGCTCAGATATCAGCCATTTTTGTCGTCAAAGACTTTTGGTCTCAGTCGGTAATTTCCAGCGTGCAAAGCACACAGTTGTTCATCATAGCAAGGGGGGTTGAAGACGGGGCAGAAGATAGCGCGGTGGAGAGGAACGTACTCGGAGTGTAATCCGGACTCGATACGAGGGCCGAGTTTTTCCAACTGGCGCGCACAATGGCGACGAGCAGAAAGTGCATCTGAAAGAGATTGTTAGCATCAATGACCTCTAAGGCGACTTGGCAGACAATAGTGGTAACAATCCATTGTTCAGACTGACGTGTTACAAAGTTTCATTCCCGTTGGGGTCAAAGACTCTAGTTTGCGGTTGTATATGTGTCATCACATTGAGAAGGATAGAATGAAATGGAGCGTGCCTTACCATTGCCAGCTTTGGGATTGAGGGGTGATGCTTGCGCTGCACAAGGCAGCGAGGTGGTGGTGGTTCACATTGTTGGTTGAAGATGTTCTGCAAAGAAGAAAAGAGCTTGAGCTTGAAATTTCAGCATGGCTGTGGGAAAGAGGGAGCTAGCGCAAACGAGAGGCTCTGGAGCTAACCCGAATTTCGCTAGTGCTTGTAAGATAACACGTGACTATTAGCTACATTCTCCGCCAATAGCCGCATGGCCCGTGCGATTTCAAGCTGGATACCCGACGATGCTCTGTTTCCGGACGGAAGAACTTTTACGTCGATACTGGCTGCTTGATAAGAGCTGCCGCTCTGGACTCCGACATCTCCCGGGTATTAGAAATTGCAATGCTTGTGCAACTCTGGAGTCTGGACCAGGACGGTACTGCCGCCGTAAAATCTTCGTCTCTAAATAGCTATGCGGCCATAGCAGCCATACACTCCCATTTCTCCGCTAGCGCGGGGCTCCCAGAGATACAATCTCGTTGTGCCGAACGCGGGGTGGATCTTGTGGTGTACAAAAGAATGGACAAAACGCCAATGGTTGGTGAGCGTCACAGCTTTCTACAGCCGCGGATCATCGTGTGATACCCGTCCGAACCCTATTAGAGAAGTTTATTTCCTCTTCCTCTTCCTCTTCTTCATCTCAGCCATCCCTTTCTCATTTGTGACTCGCATCTCGCATCCAAACCACGAATTCCCTTGTCGTCTCGTGCCCCCGAGAGCTTTAAACCCATAGCTGCCGGAACCACCCCGCTTCAACCCGAGGTCTAGCTGCAGCTACGGTCTGCGTCAATTGAAATACTGTTGATTGACCGACTGTTTGCAAATCGTTGCAACACATTCCAATTCACACCCCTTTGTTCTGATTTACTCCAATAAAGCATCTTCCATCATGGCAACAAACAGCAATGGCACTTCCTCCCCGGTTCAGATGGAGAAGGTCAACATCGACATTGTGACACTCACTCGATTTCTTACTGAGGAGCAGGCAAAGCACAAGGAAGCTACCGGAGATTTTACGTTTGCATCTTCTGGCCTTCTACCTTCATGGCGCAGCTAGCTAACGTCCTCTCAGTCTGCTCTGCCACGCCCTGCAATTTTCCTTCAAATCGATAGCCTACTACATCCGAAGAGCCACCCTGATCAACCTTACAGGCCTCGCAGGTTCGAGTAATATCACGGGTGATGACCAGAAGAAACTGGATGTGATCGGAAATGATGTTTTCATCGCAGCCATGCGCTCTTCCGGAAAATGTGCTGTGCTAGTCTCCGAGGAGGAGGAGGAAGCAATCTTCTTTCCAGAGCATGAAAATGCTCGGTACGCGGTGGCCTGCGACCCAATCGATGGATCTTCGAACTTGGATGCTGGTGTTTCCGTTGGGACGATTTTTGGCATTCACAAATTGGAAGAGGGATCGAAAGGTACGAAAGAGGATCTCTTGAAACCTGGAACAGAATTGATTGCTGCCGGATTCACCATGTATGGTGCCTCTGCCCAGCTGGTTATTACCATGAAGGGCGGAACCGTCAATGGTTTCACGATGGACTCTGCTCTCGGAGAGTTCATTCTTACCCACCCCGACATGAGAATTCCTAAGAAGCGGGCAATCTATTCAGTCAATGAGGGAAATTCTCTTTACTGGCAAGATTCTGTAAAGGAGTACTTCAACTCTCTGAAGTATCCTACCGAAGAGGGAGGAAAGCCATATTCTGCCAGATACATCGGAAGTATGGTTGCAGATGCTTACCGAACCTTGCTTTACGGTGGTATTTTCGCATATCCCGCAGACAAAAAGAGCCCTAAAGGCAAGCTTCGGATTCTATATGAGTGCGCACCTATGGCCATGGTATTTGAGAATGGTAAGATAGCTATAGCTCCATCCAAAATCTCAATCTAATTACATTTATAGCTGGCGGACAAGCGCTCGATAGCAAAATGCAACGAATGATGGAAGTTGTACCGGAGGGAATTCATGATAGATCTGGGATCTTCATGGGTAGTTACGATGAGATAGAGAAGGTCAAGAAGTTTCACAAGTAGTGGTGGGGACTTCTGGGATTGGGATACTCGGGCAATTACAAACTGTATAAGCATGGCATGGAGTTCGCCGGCAAATCGATTCTAAATTACCTAAAATGTGCTCATCCATTATAGAGAAGTTGAAGTAAGATTACATGTCGACTTTTAAATACTCTGAGGAGCAAGTTCGTTGTTTTGCAACTCAGCTTCAGCACTTTCGGAATATTTTATGATTAATATTTTCCTTTGACTCTCATTTTCGGTTTCTGCGTATTGGATTAGGCTTCTTCTTTTGATGCGCTTTCTCTCCTCGGTTTTTTTTCTTTTTTTTCTCGGGTGCCAAAAAAGAACGGAAGTCCGTAGAGTTCACTGTAGAACTCCAGAATAGTAACTCATCCGTGTTACAATAAATATCCTCCATTGACGTCCATCACTTAAGACGTATTTCTACTTAACATAGTGACTTTGCCAATTAGTAATTTGGCGTCTTGATAATGGGAGCTCGCCCAAGGGAAAAACGCCGTATCCCATATCTAATAATTTCTTTAATTTCTACAAATGTTGTCGACACTCGTCCAAAGAAATGTTAAGGACCGCCCCACGGGTGCTGCGAATGTGCTTAATCCAGTCCTCGAATCTCTTACTTTATATGGTAAATTGGTATCGGACGCAAAAGATTTTCTTTGTAATTGTAATCTACAGTGATTATAAAAGTTGGGATTCCTTATAAGCTTACATTCTGCAACCCACCTTATCCCTCCAAGATCTCCCCCTAAAACTTTGGAAAGAATACAGGCGTTTCTTTCTTCCACTTCTGATAGTCTTTTCGATTACCATACTTTTTGTCATACTTTTTCTCGCTCAAAGGGATGCCAGACACTTTGAAGAGCAAGAAAGTGACAAATGCGGGGCTGATAGCACACATTCCTACGCCCAAGATTCTGCCATAGCTTGTCCCCGCGAGACCCATACCGACTTGGCCAACATTACTGGCTAGAACACCGGCAGCAGTCGTGGCAATGCCTGTCCATAGAGTTGATTCTCCCTATTTACTGTCAAAATTGATCAATATCTGTAAATTAAAAGTGACTTACGAAGTAGTTTGGATGCCGGCTTTTGCTCCACAATCCATGCGTGAGGAATTCCTCATCGTGCTCCTTGCGTTTCTTGGCCTGAACCCAGGCATTCTTTTGTCGGTCGGCTATGATTTCAAAGGTAAGGCCGCCTACATAGAGGAGAATGCCAATGATGTCTGTGAGGCCAACAAGTGGTAGAGTGGAAAGAGCAGTGCGGAGAATTGAATTCAGAGCCAAGACTGGCATTAAGCAGAGGGATACCCATGTGGCTAGTGCTGTTAGATCAAGCGGCAATTTTTAGGAGTTGGCAATTTTGATTACCTTGAGCCATGAAAGCTCCGAAAAACTTGGGAGGTGACTTCTTAATTTCATCAAATCTTTCTCCAGGATTAGCGTTATTTCCACCAAATAAGAGTAACGGTGAAATAATACCTAGAGTCATGTCCATCGGCAATAACACGTTGGAAGAGATATGAGCCCACTGTTTCCACATCAGATAGAAAAACCTTCCGAGATCTTCAAATTCAACTCACATCTTGTAGCCCACTACTTGGAGATTAATTCGTGTTTCTATACGCAGAATAATCAAGAGAAACTTACAATAGATACGGCTGCACTGATAACAACTTGCCTCCAGTTAAATCCGTTTGGCCCTCCATTGCTAGTGAAAGCCCCAAGAAGGCTTGGCCATACTGGCTTAGCAGTGCCAGCTAGAGATGCGGCTGCACGTGCTCTCAGTGCAGGAAGGTACAGCGATAAATCCGTAACAGAGAGATAGGTAAGAGATCCTGACAGGTCATAAAACTGCTCTGACTGCGCGAGGATAGAAGGAATTGCAACCGCTGATTGTATTGCGAATGCAGCGCCAACAGAGGGCAGGAGTGTTTTGAGGAAGGGATTGCGAAAGTTTGTTACGTGGAGGAGAGTGGAAATGAGAGTCATTTTGATGAAAAATAAAAGTGAATCTGCGAAGTTGTTAAGTTGTGATCAATTGTTGTACTGGTACTTCGTACAAAGATGTCCTTCCGGAAAGATAAGTACAAGGTATATATATAATGGACAGGGGAGCTTCAACTGCAGCCTTGTTCCCATGGCGACATTTCGGAAGCGGGACCATTTTGTTCCTCTACGTTGTTCAGCCTTGTCTAACCCAAACATGTGATGCTATGAAAGGGCTAGAGCATTGTAAGAATTCCAAGTTAAGCTTTTCGACTAGTTTATAATGGTCGAAGTATTCCGAGTTTGCACACTCTCCAGACGAAAGCTCTCGCGAATATGGGATTAATTTTATTAGTACCACAGTACTCAAGCACCACTATACTTCTTAAAGCCGTCGTGTCCTGAGAAATGTGCTATCAAACAGCTATATCAACACCCAAATGCAGTTTCCGATCCAGAAACTTATGATCTTTGCATTGTTTTTGTGGCATATTCAAACCTTCTCAGATGCAACATCTTGACCATTTTGTTTGAGAGTACGAGCGACTTGCCCCAGTCCAAATTTCTAGATCATTAAACCTAGCTCGTAATGAAGGCAGTCCCAATAAAGGGAGATAACTGCATCATGCCTTTTTATGGCCAGCCGTAGCAACCTCTAAAATTTCCCTTTCCAATCCTTCCACAAGGACAACTTCTATACCTGCATCTTCGAGCTGCTTCCTGCCGGTATTCGCACCCACGAACTTTCCCGGCTCTTTGACTCCAACATAAACTGTTTTTATGCTTGTGCCCAATCTCAAGATCCTCTCAACGCATGGAATGTTCCCACTGAGCCTCTTAAAACATGGCTCCACTGTTGTATAGAGAACTGTTCCTTCTGGCAAGAACTGACCCAGTTGATCTTCTGGCACACCGTGCTTTTCTGCCAGCTTTATCAAGCAGCTTTGTTCCGCATGTGTATTCCCTTCGCATTCAAGTGTATAGCCTGTTGCAAGAATAGTGTCGCTCTTCGAGTCAACCAGGAGAGCTCCAACTCGATAATTTGTTGGTTTGGGCGGTGATTTTCGAGCCAAATCGAAGGCTTGTCGCAAGTAGTGAAGGTGAAGGTTCGAAGATGATGCCGAGGGCTCTGGTTGGGAAGTCATTCCGCCTAGGTTCTGGTCGGTCGCAAAAAGTTTTGACATGCCAGTATTGACAAGTCAGAGAACTCGGGTCGTACAGTCCCACCTTTGAGGGCGTTTCGAGACAAGAACAATTTCCACAGCCTCACCTCGGCAGGCTAAGCATGATCTGCCTTTTTGTCGTGAATATCTGGGGAAGAGTTTGATATAGGACGTGGCTGAAGACGAGAATCTCTTCCCGCCCAAACAGTGTCGCAACAAAACCTCGATCACGAGCTTCGAGTTAGCTTGCGACGACGTCACGAAGCGAACATGGCACAGTTCGCGCAGCATGGCATGGCAGCCTTCATCCAACAACCCAACTCAGAAAAGAACACTCAGCATATCTTCGGCACGCTTACTCTTACATTACCCGTTATTTCTCTTCAACGCGATCGCTCCCAAGCCCTGAAAAACCCAATAGAAGTTGGTTTGGTCGCATCATCCTCCGGCATCCACGGAGTACGAGCGAAGTGCGCGCAAATAAGCAGAGGACATGCGCAGAGGATTCCCCTTGGCTAAAAAATCCTAGACCATCTTATATGACCACATGGAACTTGCATGGCCATGTCTGACGTTGCTTTGCCGAAGATCAAGGTGATTGATACGCAGAATTTGGACGGGAGTGCCACAGGGACATCAACAGGTGTTGATTCTCCTTCGAACACCACGGATGGCGGTCAATCAGGGAGGCCGAGGTCCGCAACCTCTTCAGAAGGTGCGCTGCCCATTATTTGCTTGGAATGCCCTCATTGCGCCTTGGTCCTCGGGGGCTTTGTGGAACATGGCTCTCCATATCATCGAGACGCATGTTTCCTCTAGCCGGGGCACTGTTGCTGACCTTGATCATTATCACAGGCAACCCACAGACAAATGCGAAAAAATCACCGATCAAATCGATCCGCAATGTCTCAAGCAAAGATGTCAACAGCGGGAAACCAACATCGCCTCCGGGGCGGCCGGAAACTGCTATCGATCCTCTTTCTCATGTATGCCTCCCGCTGGTCTCGTACACGAATGTTAATCGATGAAGCTGTTCGCAAACGATATTACAACCAAACTAGCAGAGCCATTCGCTGATATCAGAGAAATAGCACATCCTGAAACGGACGAACACAGAAAATACCATTCCCCCAAAGTTGCGACATGTTGGAACTATGGATAGTGGGACTGGCGAAGCCACAAGTCCCGTCAGCCCTGAATTAGGCCCCCCGGGAAGGCAATTAACGCCCGAAATTATACGCAACGATATTAATCCAACAAAAGAAAAGAAGTAAGTGTCTCGGACCTATAAGCTCGGCCTTAAGGTCCCTCTCTGCTTACTGAGAGTTGGAAATGTTGCTTGCTTATGCGAACACATGTGAAATGTTCTTTCAGCATTCATGTAGCTAATTATTCTCTCCAGAAAAGGTGTGTCATTTCTCAGCCGTTTTAGTATTATCGGGGGGAAAAAGAAAGACCAACTCGATGTGGACGACGATGAATCAGAACTGGGCAATCCACGTACTGAAGGAATGAACGCACATGTTTTTGCGTCATCGATAGGTGCGAATGGTTACATACCACAATATAAAGAGCCACCCAGATACATCAAAGTTCGAGCGCATAACAAAAAATTAAGGGAATTCAATCGGATGTTTTTGGCCCAAGAATTGAGTGGAGCAAAACATGAATCGGCCGACGAGAAGGTGCCAGGCCTGACTACCACCGAGCTGAATCCACACTCGAAGTTAACAAAACCGCCCAAAACAGGCGGTGCGATTTGGGCAACAGAGTTCAGTAAAGATGGAAAATACTTGGCCGCTGCTGGTCGAGATCAGGTTGTGAGAATATGGGCAGTAATCTCTACTCCTGAAGAGAGGCAAGCGCATGAGCACGAAGAAGACTCGAGCACTTCTGGTGGCGAACGACTAAGTGCTCCAGTTTTCAGGTCAAAGCCAATCCGAGAGTTCGAGGGTCACACCGGAGAGATCTTAGATTTGAGTTGGAGCAAAAACAACTTTCTCCTCTCGTCATCTATGGACAAGACTGTGCGGTTATGGCATATCAGCAGACAGGAGTGTTTGTGCACTTTCAAGCACAAGGATTTCGTTACTTCGATTGCTTTCCATCCTACCGACGACCGATTCTTCCTTGCTGGGTCCTTGGATTCTGTCTTAAGGTTATGGAGCATCCCAGATAAGAGCGTGGCTTTCTGGAACCAGTTACCAGACTTGATCACAGCAGTCGCATTTTCTCCAGATGGAAAAACCGCGATCGCTGGCGTGCTGAGCGGCCTCTGTTTATTCTATGAAACTGAAGGTTTGAAATATCACACGCAAATTCACGTGCGATCATCGAGAGGGAAAAACGCCAAAGGGAGCAAAATTACTGGAATAAGGACCACAACATTTCCCCCAGGTGACCCAGAAGGGGACATAAAGGTTCTCATCACCAGCAATGATTCGAGAGTTCGAATGTACAACCTTCGGGATAAAGGCCTTGAGATGAAGTTCAGAGGGCATGAAAACACATGCAGCCAAATCAATGCCAGCTTCAGTGATGACACTGAGTATATAATTTGTGGTAGCGAAGACCGAAAAGCCTATATTTGGAATACTGGGCCTGCAGACTCTGAAAATAAAGACAAACGTCCCTTGGAATTGTTTGAAGCTCATTCGGATATGGTTACTGCAGCGGTGATTGCCCCAAGTAAAACTAGGCAATTATTGAGCGCCTCTGGTGATCCTATCTACGACCTTTGCAACCCTCCTCCCGTTACGCTACTAAGCAGAGAGGAATCAAATGCTTCTTCTATGCCTCGAACGGATTCAGATAAGCGCCATTCTGACCCAGTTAGTGAGCCGCATGTTAAGAAACCAGAGGAATCTCCGGCCTACCTTGCGCGATGTACACATCCTGATGGAAATATCATTATTACCGCAGATTACTTAGGTGGAATTAAAGTGTTCCGCCAAGACTGGTATAGATCATTTTCTTTTCTCTCTCCCTTTTGGAGTTTTGCTTGAACCTTAAAGCTCTCTCGGTCGAAGTCGAACCCAAATGAATTGAAGCGGGGAACAGGACAAGGCTTGTTTGCCAATGTCATATTTTCCAAAGTATTTCATAAACTCTTTTTGTTTGGCTATCTTATTCTAAGAAATACTAATTCGAACCTTATAGTGCTTACCAAAAACGTCTTCAAAATACGTGGGAGACTGGATCGACCTTCTCAAAGAAAATGCTAGGCCGAAGCAACTCGATCATGACCCGAAATTCTGGTGGCTCTCATTCTCGTCGGAATTCCGTGTCTCAAGCCTCTCTTGCTACCCCACAAATGCCTTCTGATCACATACTATCCTGGCGAAATTCTGTATTGGACAACAACGGCGTAAGAAGCACTGCCAAAACGTCTCGGAGTGATCGCAGTATATCTCCTGGAAAGCTCAATAGAAGCTCTCATCAATCATCCACTACAAATTCCCAGAATAATCTCGCGAGTGCTGCTAGGCAGCAACCATATGCCGGAACACCTTTGACGCATACAACCTCGAGTGTTTCTACTACAAGTCCTCCCCCGAGTATTTATAAAGCAACGAGTTATGGCACTAGTCAGCCACCAACTCCAAGCTTCACCTTTCAGAGCGCAAATGATGACAATCCTATGAGGGTTGATTCTTCAGGGAAGAGCTATCAATTTTGGAATCCTTCATCCTGGCGAAATGAGGTAAAGGCTCAAATTGCTACTCATGATCCGGACAAGCTAGATACAGATGAGTTGAGGCCCCCCATTGGCAGAGGGCAAAGTGTCATCAGCAAGCTCAGCAGCGACGAAAACACTTCCGGGCTCGAGGATGAAAGCGAGGGAGAGGCATTGTCTTGTAAGAAGTGTGGCGGGAAGGACTTTAGAGCCAGGAAAGTTATTGGCAAAGGGCAAAGATTGGTTTGTACAAAATGCGGAACCACGGCCGATTAGCCGTGTCTTTATGGGGGCACGATCTATGCATTGCTTGGAGTTTGGGTTGGGCCGTCTGGATATTAGC
>JAAMPI010000385.1:0-40108 GCA_013054445.1 Cudoniella acicularis
CAGTTGAAGTTGATTTTTAAACTAGGCTGTAACTTATACGGGGTCGTGATGCACACAGGGAATTGTTTTAAAGCCTTCGGGTAATGTCACAGGTACATGTGCTGTATCAGATTTCAGATAAGGAAAAATTCGTAAATCCTATATTATACGTAAAATATACCCTCTAACACAAATCAAACGAGTTACGAGTTACTGCACTTCATCATTCTTGGGTTTTGTTTTAAAAGTTACTTCCAGCTTTTATACAACAAGTTTGTAAATATTATTAAGCTCTGAACTTTACCTCTTTGTATTATTGTCTTTAATTTAGAAGATAAAATTATTTTGAAGGTGTGAATCATAGCGTCTTTCGCTCTGCAACACATAAAAGAAAACAATTTCATAAAAGAAAGCCAATAGATAATCGGCTAGAGAAGACAGGATGTGAATGCAAACCCCTATGAGATTTGCGAATTTCTAAGGCCATTATGTGCTTTAAAGCAAGCTTATAGATAGAAGAAAAGTATTAACTGACACAGGGCATTGCGGTACGGCTGGGTGCATAGTGTATAATGCTTTTTAACGTGGACTTTTATGAAACAAAATAGACGGCTTGGAAATGATTGAATCCCGCTATTATCAGAAGCGCCTGGAAATTGACGACGGCAGAAAGGCAAGTTCTGATATACTTCGATAGAGTAGGGTTTATTGGAAAATGAAGATGCACTACCTCTCTTGTACAATTTCAAAACTGCAAGGCTACGATTGGAACAAACCAAGGAAGAAGCACGAAGACTCGTCTTGTGTAAGATTAAATATCTTGAGAATTGAGATGCGGCAAAGCTCGTCGCTAAATGATGTCCAGCGTCCCCAGAAGACGCCTATGTAGACCTGTGTCCCCCCAACATTCTCCCAATGGAGCCAAAAAAAACCAGCGAGAGATTGAATCAGTCTTGTGCCAACGCCAAGCCCATGCTAACCGTCCTGTACTGTTTCTACCGGCCGTCAATTCATAATCTTGGAAGAATCATGGCTCTCCAAGCAATCTAGCTGTAATATCTCCCATGTAGGCTTCCTCGAGCTCGTAGTCTTGACCTTCATTCTTGTCGATGTGGACAAACTCGAAAGCTTCAACAACCCGATCGATGTCGAATCCCATGTTAACGAATCTATCAATAAGGTCCTTATTGTAACCATGATATCTCTTCATTTCCTCTTCCGCTGATAAAGTCTTCTTTGATTTCGGCTTGGTTGGGGTGGCAGTCTTTGCTACGTTTACATCCCAGTTGGTTTGAGGAGGTGCCGAAGCGTGCTTAATTGCCCATTCTCGGGCAATCCGTTGAAATTGTTCAGGGTTGTTCATGAGCATGCTTGCTACCTCGGCATCTTGAGGATCCTTCGGTTCAGGTGTGCTGAGAAGGGATTGTAGGGAAAGAAGAGCGGATTTGATTGTAAGAACTGGGGACCATGCTGTACCCAGAGTATCGAGGCAAATGGCTCCCTTCCAAACTTATTAGCTCTGTATTTCTATTCTGGGAGATATGCGAACTTACAGTTTGGCTGCTGACATTTGGATGCCACAGCTTGGTCTGAAAGAACATGACAGGTGGGCGAAATGGGTATTCCTGTGGAATCTTGACATCCACTATATATGTTCCTCCCTCGTATGGAGTGTCTGGAGGACCTGGGAAAGTTGCCAACAAATGCGAGAGATCAGATCCATTTGATGGCTGGCAGAAGATCTTGGAGGCTGTGTCGCTCTGGATATCTGCGAGCTCTTTGGCGATCCTTCGAAGGCGGTTAGAGGCCATAATGAGCTCCCGGACTTGACTCGGCCTGAAAATGGGCTATGAACTCCGGGCTATGGGGTATGGATCGGCTGGAATGCTCCCTCGTGCGAGTTGTCTTCCCGTGGTACTCTTATCGCTCGTGTAACTTCCGGGAAAGTTGCCCACGATGGTTGAAGAGGGGTAACTTGTCTGATATGGTTATGTTTCGGGTCAAAGTCAGGTTTCTGGACTCGGTCTGTATTGGTATTAGTAAAGTCTTTAGATGTGCAGCAGAAACATGTATTGTTGCTGTGAAACGCCCGAGGACATAGGAAAGCGGCGGCTAGGCACTCGCAAGGAAGCCTTACAGTGGATCAAATCGTCTGTTCGTGAGACCTTTGGCGGGGTATCCCGACCGAAGACGAAGCTTTGCAGTTGTATAAACAGAGGAATACTGCAGAAACACTTAGAAAAGACCTTTCACGGCTCTGCCTCTGGTGCGCTCATGTAGAGTGGCTGTTATCCGACTGTGCGTGGTTCCAGTAGAGTGAAGTCGTTGTCGAGGCTGCAGCTGCAAGTAATAACAGGAATAACAGTGTTCGAGTCCGTGCCCGCCCGAGGAGCTGCGAAGCTGCCCTTGATCTTGTGCCTTGCCCTCGAGCTGTGAATGCCTCGAGTTGATGCCTCAATATTTCTTTTTGCCTGAGGCATAAACTCCCACGCGCTAGAGCTGGCCTGCGCGTTCCTGTCGCCTGCCGAAATCCAGAGACCATCTGAAGAAGCTGTCATTACAAACACCCTCAGCTTTCAACCACAACCTCAACATCATCCATCCGACCAAGTCGGTCCCTTATTGATCCAGCCAAGCTTCCAAGTTGCTCCAGAATCATCACTAAAGTACTGCAGACAGCATGGTAAGCTTCTTTTGGACCCAACTCTGCAGCAAGGCAATATTGACATTTCCATCAGGGACAACAACCATCTGGGCTCGGTGGCTCTGGCCAGGGCGGGGATAACAAGGATGAGAAGGATAAGAAGGTGTGTTAATGGAATCACGGAAGAGGTGCTTCTTTTCAGATGCTAATCGTCCTGTGTCCATAGAAGGAGAAGCCCAAGTACGAACCACCTCCCCGACCAACAACCCGAATTGGCCGAAAGAAGCGCAAGGCAGCTGGTCCAAATGCTTCAGCAAAGCTACCCGCGGTCTATCCTACCTCAAGATGTAAATTGAGATATCTGCGGATGCAACGGATCCATGACCATCTCCTGCTCGAAGAAGAATATGTCGAGAACCAGGAACGTCTCCGAAAGGCGAAATCAGCAAAGGAGGGTGCTCCAGCTACGACTGGTGGCGATTCTGATGCCGCTGATAGAAATGCTGATGAGCGAGGCCGAGTTGACGATATGCGAGGAAGCCCGATGGGTGTTGGTACTCTGGAGGAGATGATCGATGATGACCATGCCATCGTGTCAAGCACTACTGGACCCGAATATTATGTCTCCATTATGTCATTCGTTGATAAGGATCTGTTGGAACCTGGCGCAAGCGTCTTGCTTCACCATAAGTCTGTATCTATCGTTGGAGTTCTCACTGATGATGCCGATCCCCTGGTAACGGTCATGAAGCTCGACAAAGCCCCCACGGAGTCTTATGCGGATATTGGAGGTTTGGAGTCCCAAATTCAGGAGGTCAGAGAGTCGGTGGAGCTGCCATTATTACATCCTGAGCTTTACGAAGAAATGGGCATCAAACCACCGAAGGGTGTTATTCTCTATGGTGCACCAGGCACCGGGAAAACATTACTGGCGAAAGCTGTTGCAAATCAGACAAGTGCGACTTTCTTGCGTATTGTTGGTAGCGAATTGATTCAAAAGTATCTGGGTGATGGACCACGACTCGTTCGACAACTTTTCCAGGTATGTAAAAGGTCTAGAATTGTCAAGTATGTTCTAATTCATTCAGGTCGCTGCCGAAAACGCCCCATCGATTGTTTTCATTGATGAAATTGACGCCATTGGAACAAAGCGATACGAGTCTACGTCTGGAGGAGAGCGAGAGGTTCAACGAACTATGCTGGAACTCCTGAATCAACTGGATGGTTTCGATGATCGAGGAGATGTGAAGGTTATTATGGCAACAAACAAGATTGACACTCTGGACCCCGCTTTGATCAGACCCGGTCGTATCGATCGAAAGATCCTCTTCGAGAACCCCGATCAAGTCACCAAACGCAAGATTTTCACTTTACACACTTCAAAGATGTCTTTGAATGAAGATGTAGATTTGGAGGAATTTATCAATCAAAAGGACGATCTATCCGGTGCTGATATTAAGGCTATCTGCTCTGAAGCTGGTCTAATGGCACTAAGAGAGCGACGAATGCGAGTTCAGATGGCTGATTTCAGAGCTGCCAGAGAGCGCGTGCTGAAGACGAAGAGCGAGGGCGAGCCCGAGGGATTGTATTTGTAGGCAGATAGGTTATGATAGAAGCTAGAGCGCTTGCTTCTTTTCGTGGCACGTGTATTCTAGAGATCATATGAATGAGCTGTGGTCATTTGAACCATTCTCAATTTGCGACTTCGTGGGCATAATTTCTTATAATAAGGTGACACCCTGCAAACGTAGTGAGATGCAGATTCATGAAGATACCAAGCAAAGACGGGATTGATTGCCCAATTACTACTTAAGTATAGAGAAATCTACTACACGATCAGATTCGGGACTCAGTCAACATTTGGCATCGTTATTCCCTTTTGCGGCCATTCAATGTTCCCCTTATGTAAATACTGATTTTGTATTTAAAATCCCAAATATAAACACATGTGATCTCAATCCAAAATCCATTCCAAAAGGTAAAATAAATCTAAAAAAAAATTTAAAAATATATCAGAGAGGATGGCCGAGTGGTTATAATTTTTTGAAATAGGCTAATACTTTCTTTCTGGTTGAAAAATCAGTGTGCTTTCTCATAGGGAAACTTGCAGGTAAGAATTTACATCTCTTAGGACGAAGATAGATATCACTAACCACTTTTCTTAAGGGTTCGAATTCCGTTTTTCTCAGTATTTTGATAWTTTTTTTTAAATTGTTTTATTTTTATTTTTTAAAATATTATTTCTCTTCTTGGTTAGCCAAGGTTTAAACCGGGTACCCGAGCCGAGCTTTAGACGACGAAATGCGGGACAGGACAGGGCATGCTGAGGCGGGGCGTCCCTTGTTGTTCTACATTGTCTTCGACGCCAGAAGTCGACTCCCCACGAGAGCATCATGATGCCCAACGAAAGAAAAAGAGATAGGTCGTATGGCGGGGATAAGGCCTTCCTCGCGAGCCCACGATTCGACCAGTGCAAGAACAGCATTGCCAACATATAAGACATGTCTAGTTGGAGCCAAGTCGAATCACAACTAGGGCAGAGGCAGAGGCGGGTGTGGCCCCGGTGTGGGGATTAGGATGCATGAAGCACCACAAGACAACACAAGCAATTCCTACTCCTTCATGACAGCAGAAAGTTTGAACGCCCCCGCCACAATTCCAATAAGCTGCTGCAGCGCCGGACAACAGAGAAATGTGAGTTACACAGCATTGGCTCGGCTGCAAAAGCCCCAAGGACGACAATGTGGCTACCAATCAATTCGCTGCTCATATCCGATTCATATCATATCAAGAATGTGTGTTGCTGCGGTTTGTCCTTCATTTATTACTTTGCTTTTGTCATATTTCTGGGGATAATCAAGTGATAGTTATTTTGACAGTTATATTGACAAGTTAAATTGTCGGGTTAGAGTAATCGGATGAAGCAGACTGGTTTATTACCCATGAAGTATAAACACCCCATACCCCTGGCGTCGTCACCTCCTTGCTTCAACCCTCTGCACGGAATACCTGGACAGAACCAGAGACCAGCCCATTCATCAAAGGTCAGCAAAAGTTTGTCTAGAGAACCCATTACTATATGCGCTTCTAATACTCTGATAGGGAAAAAACACGATGTCCTTGTCTACCAACAACACCACACTCAGCGACACCGTCTACCTAGTAGATATCCCCCAACAAGTCTAGGCAGCAGAACACACGGGCTCAGCTCGTGCATCTCTGGTGCTGCCATGTCTCGATGGGCTCTTTTTGGCCGTCCAAGTCTACATGAGAGGATACGCACAGGCGCTGCGGACAGTATGTGCCAAGGATATCCACCACCAAATATTCCCTACAAATACAATGGCATGCAGCTTTCTAGGACTGTTTGATCGAGGGCTGGCTGAGGACATATCGCCCGTAGGAGGGCCCTTATCATGGATGGCCCTAGTGCAAGAAATACTCATCGCTTCATGGGCAAAGGCACGGTCAAACGCGAGTAAAGTCAGGTCCGAGATATTCAGAGGCTCCAGCACGATAACTGGTTCTGGCAGCATGTGCCGTCCTTCCAGCTGGCTAGGAAGCTACAATGGATATTGGGACCCATTTGTCAGGAGTGTCCGGATTCATGGAAGTGACTTCTGCTGCTCTATAGCTGTTGAGGCGTATCAAGCAGACCATGTGGCCTGCCATGTCCCGAGAAATATCCCAATCGGCTGTGAGTCTGCATACAATTACGAGGCTGAATTCAGAAAACTAACCAAGAACCTTTAGCGTACTCAAGAGTCAAGAATCGGCCATCTCCGACTCCTTACCCGCTAACCCGAAGATCGAAAAAATGTCCTGCAATGCATCATGCATGCAATGCTCATCTCTGCCCGATTTCAAACTGCTTCTCATACTGTCTTTTGCTTTTCGAACCTTAGTTGGGCGTTAGATCTTGACCGCCACTTTCCACCAATGCGCACGAAGCCGTGTATTGCCGTTTTTTCAAACAGCAAACGCCTTCTTTTGTATCGTCAGTTTGAGCATCTCATTTCATATTGATGGCAATAGCTGAATGCCACGTCTGTTGCATTGTTAAGCGCGATCCTTCAACCACGTCAGCCGTGTAATTTCAATCAAAACTCTTTGCACAGCCTCGTTGCGTGTTATGTTAAGACACCTACTCGTAGTTAACTTGCCAAGATTCTGCAGTGTGGTACTTCTCACCGAGGTTGTGCAGCAGGTTGTCGTCCCAAAATCTCTTCAAAAAAGAGTCACAATTACACAGACGACAGTGGACCAATCGATCTAAATTCTGGACCCTCATTTAGGAAGTTCAGTAGAGTTATCGTAGTTTGCGGGTTGGGTCGTTCTCCCTACAACCTCTGCCTCGTGGATCGTAATTCGACTTTTGGGCTCGTTCACCTGGTGGTTGGGCCGTTGCTCTTCGGAACGCCCTGCAATTATAATTGGTTGACGACACGTGAGAGGTTTCACTCCTGCCAATGACCTCTACAAGGCGACAGAAGTACTTCATGAACGGAATGAGTTGTATATTTTCAGAATACCTTCTTTATTAAAACCAGATCGTACCGCCCATTTTTTTTTAAACTTAGTACCTTGATTCCTGGTACCTCATTGTGTCAGATCACCTATTTTTTGAAGAATGTTATTAGTTGACGATGAATAACACCATTGAACGAAGAAATGTCGACCAAAACACACAAGGAATTTCCTCATCCGTCTTGCAATATTGCTGGCCCGAGAAGTTCACAAAGCGCCGAAAATTTGATCGCAATACCGAAAGCCAACCCTATATCGAATACCTTGAAACTCAATTATACGACGGTGAGGAGGAGGAGGATGAGGATGAGGATGAGGAGGATGCTGATGAGGAGGATGCTGACGAGGATGCTGATGAAGAGGGTGACGATAAAAACGATATATCGAGTGAGGATGATGATTCCACAAACGAGCCCGAGGATCAAGGCGAGGGGCGTCAAGATACGTTGGGATATCAGGACGAAAAAAGAAATAGCGGCAAAGGAACTGAAACTTGCGATCGGGGTAGCGTTTTCAGACGTTTCATGAAAGGCTGGATAGGGGACGAGGATGAAAATCAGGTTGATGAGGTGGCGAGCTTTTGTGAAACAAGCCCTAGGAATGCCCTCAATCCAAAATCTGTGGCATTACTTGACGACAGAAATGATGGTGGTATTAAGTTTGACAAGAAAGGACACTACAGGCCAAACCTAGGGCCTCTTACCCTTCAAGAATTTTACGAAAAGTTAAGTAAAAGGGTATGCCAAATCTCATGCTGGTATCAGAGCTCTAGAGAACTGACACAAACTGCACAGCGCTTTAGAGTCGATTCCGACCAAACTACCACTACCAATGCATTTGAAGACGAGGAAAATGACGCGGAGAGGCGATTAGTGTATGTCATAGAGCTCATATGTTCTAAATTATATAATTTGACTAATATGTCTAGTTTTATCCCTGATTTAGATTCGTTGACTATTAAGGCTATTATAACAACGGCACCGCTCACCCAAGCTTCGCCTTTAAGGGATCTTTTATACAAGCACTTAACGGGCAAAACATCTATAGGAGTTACTATTCCTGTAAGTACTAGTAGATTAAATATCCGTGCTATATCACTTTAACCTATGCTAATTATTATGTGATAGTCTCGCGGGTTTTCTATCTTTACTCTCGAATTCCACATACCATATTATGTGTTAAAAAAAAGGCGAAGAACTACTTATAGATACTCGAAAGAAATCTGATAGTCAACCTTTAAGACAGTCACAGAAATTACCTTTCCTGTCTGGACCTATGGATACAGTAAAGCCTATAGATGAGGACTACTGTTTGTATGAGGCCCAGATATCAATTACTGTGACAGGAATTGACCATTGGGTATGGACTGCCTATGGGTTTGTCGATAATTATTTTGGATCGACGGAGACGGCAGACTCCTACTATAAGTTAAAGGGAAAACTTAGAGGGCGAGCAGATCCTATTTCGGCTGGGCACCTTAACGGCGATGAACCTATCTGGACTCCTAGAGAGTATTTTTTAACAGTGGTTCAGATCCGCATTGAAAAAGTCCTAAGGGAATGGAACTTGATAGTCTACACGATTGAAAATAAAATAAAATGGTACGTATTATATATGGAATTTGGCTTCGCTTTTACACTTGGATCGGTGGCGGGAATTACCACTGTTCCTTATAACACTTTTGTGGTAGCAGATAGTTCTTACCCTACTATTCCCATCCAAAGCTTTTGCTGTGGTGTCTAGTGGTAAACGCTAATTGACTTGTTTTCAACTAGGTCCAGAGATAACCATGAATTTCCACTGGCATACAACGACCCCAAAACCACGGCCAAAGTGCTGGATTTTAGTGTGTGGAATACTCGAATGGTGGCGCTTTTATCTAAATTGATCAGTGGTCTCTCTAAAACCGTTCGGGCGTGGGAAAGATTTCGAGGAACAGAAATCGGCTATTTTCAAAATAATGGCCAGATTTCGCCATCCCTCAATCCCTCACTGATTGCTATTAGCAAGTGTTTTGATGAATTGAAGTTCAATCTATGGGCGTTGGAGGAATTGAAGAAAGAATTGAGTGAGGGCAGCCCCCAGGGTGTAAGTCATCTCCTTGAAAGCAAACTGCATTCACCAGCTTGAGAGACGGAGGCTAAAAACCACAGCTTCATGCTCATCTGAGCTTCGAAAATAACGCCGCCGCGATCTTCCAGCAGAGATCCGCCAAGAAACTGGAGGATCTCACTGTTATTACTATCGTAAGTTCACCTGGACAATATTGGGTTTGAGTAGTACATCTAATTAATTACTTTCCAACCCATAGATCTTCTTCCCTATGGCTCTTGCCGCAAACCTGTTCAGCGCCCAGGGGGTTTTACCTTTTACCTCGAGCTTCGTGAAATTTATATATGGGGTCCTTATCATAGTGGCCCTTATGGTGGCGATACTTATAGTCTTATCCAACTGGCGCTTTTGGCTGCAAACAGTGGTTGACTACGCCCAAAAGTTAATCACCCGTTATAATGAACGACAACGCGGAAGCGAAATTTCCTGCGGTACCAGCGTCCCCCTTGCGAAGCCTTCGAATCTGAATATTTTTGCCAGGAGAGCTCTGAAGGCTGACTCGTGGGACATTGAGCAGGGGCAGAGGAAACGGAGGCAGGCTAAACTTTGAACGAGTTGCTTTTGCGGGTGCTACTACGTGCAAATTGACTTTACTGGAGGCTAGCTCCGAAGGTTAGCTGTGTTAGTCATTTTTATCTGTTCTTTGTATGCATGATACCCTTCTAGAAAGCCTTGGAAGTTTTGGCAACGAATGGAATATCATGTTGAATGCAGATGAGTTAGTTGCTCGAGTGTCCTGTCAACGAATGGTTGATACAGCCATCGCTAGCCGTGTCACGGGCCGGGCCACCCCAATCATTCGCAGAATCTTGGGACGGTTAGGTGCTTAAACCGCCTCAAACATGACTGAAATTCATTACTTGATGTTCCATACAATCAATGATGTGGTTGCCTGATCGATGCCCAATGACCCAACCAGCCTCATATCCAGCAATGTGCCAGCGCACCACACGTCACTGCGTGACCAACTTGACCACCATCTTTTTTATCTCGAGTAGAAAGCGACCGATAGTTCAAACACAGCCTTCTCTCAGCGCTTTCAATGCGAAGCCTTACATAGTAGCACTACTAGTTCCTAATGGCAACCTCCTCACTTCCAGGCCTCCAAGCCTTTGTCACGCAGATCGAGCTGCAGCCTCTCCCGTCCTTTGCAGCAGCAGATGTCTTGAACAACCCTATGGATGTGTACCATTCATATCTTGCAGAGCACTTGCAGGCGCTTGTTGAATGTGATCCGAATCTCGTCTACAATTCCATTCAGCCTTCAAAGACAATTGAAGATGGAGACTTGGATATCGTCCTGCCTAGGTTGAAGTTGGATGGTATAAAGCCCAAAGAGCTCGCAGGCGAGCTTCTCAAACAGGTCAGTCAATTTCACTCTTTTTGCCGGAGTCAATTAAGAAAGCCGCGCGGAATCTAACGCAACTCTCTGCCAGTTTCTACCCCACCCCCTCTTCGCGGCACCCTTCAAAGATGGCATCCATATTCGATTCCTTTTCTCCACCAAAAACATTCCACGACTCCTTCTCCCCTACATCAACGACCGGAAGGCCGAGTATGGCAACTTTCCATCCCTCGGCCTACAAGCCGAGCCCGAGACTGGACAGAAAAAGGTCATCGTCGAGTTCTCGCGGCCAAATATTGCAAGAGCGTTCACGGCCGACCACTTGAGAAGCTCGATACTTGGTGCTTTTGTCGCAAATATGCATGAAGCCATGGGCTATTCTGTGGTCAGGGTCAACTACTTAGGAGACTGGGGAAAGAACCTCGGTCTACTCGGAGTGGGCTGGCAGAAGTATGGCTCGGAAGAAATTCTCAATTATCTGTTCAGATATATACACGACTTGTATGCCAGGATGGAAGAGGAGCTTCGGCCCGAGCAGGAGTTGAGGAAGAAGGCCCGAGATGAGGGGCAGGACACCTCGGTTCTTGAAAGCCAGGGTTTATTCGCAGAGCGGGACGCGACCTTCAAGCGAATGGAAGACGGCGAGCCAGAAGCGATTGCTTTGTGGGAAAAGCTCCGAGCTATCAGCATCGAGTATTACGTCGAGACGTATGCACGGCTCAACATCAAGTTTGACGAGTACTCAGGCGAGTCTAAAGTCAGCCTGGACTCGGAAGCCGTTGGCTTAGTCGAGTCAATGTTGAAAGAGAAGGAGATTTGGGAAGAGCAGAATGGGGCATGGGTTATTGACTTCGATAAGCATGGCGCGAAGCTCGGTACTGCGACTATACGGGATCGCAATGGCTCCACGACGTACCTGCTCAGAGACATTGCGACTGTCTTTGACCGGCTCAAGACCCACGAGTTCGACAAGATGGTGTACGTTGTTTGCGAACAGGACGTGCACTTCCGGCAAGTTTTCAAAGCCGTCGAGCTTATGGGTCGTCCCGACGTCTCGAGCAAATTGCAACATATTACCTTCACCAAAGCCATTGGTTCGACGTCTCACCTAGAAAATGCCCAACTGCTAGGCGACATACTCGATCAGTGCGAAAACCACATGCGTGAGGCAATAGCCACGAGCCCAGAACAGTATCAGATTGCTAAAGACGACGATGCAGTTGCGAAGGCGATGGGGATAAATTCCCTGATTGTCCAAGAGCTGTCGTTGAGGAAGGGCGATGCCAACGGCCTCGATCTCAGCCTCTTGACCTTGTCTGAAGGCGAGACTGGCACAAACCTGCAACTTTGCTATGCAAGGCTCTGCGCAGAAATCGCCAGCCTCGGCCTGAGCCCGAGTCCGGAGGAAATTCTTGACATCGATTACTCCTCGCTCTCCGAGCCTCCCTGGTCCGAGCTCCTTCGTCTGATAGCAAGGTACCCAGACGCTACTCTCTACGCTTTCGAGAAACTGGATCCAGGCACGATTCTTGCTTTTCTCTTCCGCGTTGTCGAGGAGTTGAATGTTTGCCTTGCTATTGATGAGGCTGACAAGGAGGAGGCGGTGGGGGAAGGCTCCTCTGCGGGCTCGAAGTATGTAGCGCGAGCTGTTCTGTACGATAATGTTCGACAGGTGCTGGAGAATGGTATGAAACTGCTTGGGACTGCTCCCATCAGCAAATGAGTGCGTGCGTGCTGCGCTGTTCACTTCCGAGTTGAAGTTGATTTGGAACTTAAGTGTATCGATCGTTGTGGTGGAACTCTGCATTCGAAGTTTTATATATCGGGGATAAATATCTGATCAACAAATGCGATGGCGGCTCAGCCTTGCCTTTTAGCTTCTGAGCATCTCATGTCTTCACTATCATATTAGCGTATATTTTTTGCGGTTTTTTCTTCAATTAAATGAGAATGATATGGGCGCTGTATTACTGTTATTTATATACAACAGAACGATTATGACACAAGGTTGATTTGCAATTTGTTTCGGCAATGGCTGGCTTAGTTCTTCATATCCTTGCAGGACAAGCAATGTTAAAGTGAAATTCCTGCCACGAGCTTGTGGATTTGATTTAAGGTGGTGGACTACTCGCAAATACACAACTAATAATACGATATTATACATGATAAAATACATTCTATAGAACTTTTGTAAACCAAACCAAGCAAAACTCGCGGGTCTCGACAGGAAATTTCGTGTCATTCGACAGCTCGAGGCAGAAACGCAGCATACTTTTCTCAGCCAGTAATATAACATGGACGCAGATGACGCAGAAGGGTATATGTAGAATAAAGCCGCCTTTTTCCCGCCAGAGAGAAAGGAAATATATCGCCGAGAAGTCGAGCAGGAATTCCTGCATATAATAGGCGAAGAACGTAAGGCGTTGCAAAGCAGAAGTTGGGGCAATTTGTTCCAAAGTGCTGTGCGAACGAAGAGATATTCCGAAACCAGCCCGTCGAATATGTGAAAGATGTTGCAGCCATCGAAGAAACCCACGAAATGTGTGATCATTCCACCAGTAACCGTAACCGACAGTTGCCACCAAGGCTTTATGTGGGGTTTTGCAGGAAGGTTTTCGGGTGGAGAGAAAGGGAGGGCGTTGGTTGTTGTTGTGAAGGGCGTTTGCATACTCGCTAACGACTTCGTTTTTGAACATCGCACGAGGTGCAACGAGGGGTGCCGCACCCAGGACAGTTTTCGATCGCCAAAATCATGCCAGAGGCATTACATTGACACTAGTATTTAAACGTTAGCCCCCGGACACTTCTCAATTGCTTATTCTGGACTCATTACTTACACATATCCACACCCAAACAACCACCTTTTTCTTGGGTTTCGCCTTTGTTTCATTGCCCGTTAGCGATGAATTAGCTTTCTCGCCGGAATAGACGGCTTACCATGGGGGTTCCGGCGGATAACAGTAATATAAATCCCTAACAGGCCGAGAGATCCCGAGCTACCAATCCAGCAGACAGTTTTCCTCCACGTGGTTCACGGCCGCTTGGGATGCCCCACCGACAACTGCTTCGTTCTGGTACGGCAGGCGATGTCCGGTGTCGATTGGCGAATTGACAGGTCGCTTTCCTTGGAGATCCAGGATTGGGTGTTCGGGATTGAATATTCCGGTTTGAATATTCTGGATTGGATGTTCGGGATGGGATGGATATTCGGAATTGGATTTTGAAAAACGGAACAATACAAAGGACAAAAGGTCGAGTCTCGTTAGAGCCGCTGATGATCCTGATTGGCAGCTAATAGTCTGGAGTATGGAGGATTGACGCTATCGTCGTCGTCGTCGCGGGAGAATTTTTTTTCTTCTTTTTTTTTCCCTCTTCCTTTTTTTCTTTTTACGTGGGGGCTCCTTTTCCTTTAACTCCCACACTGTATTACGGACACTGCTCCCATGCTAACTTCGTTTGTGCGCATTACCATTTCCTTACTCTTCCCCCTAAATAATTGTAATTGTGGGTCCGGTGGCAGGGGTACTTTTGTATGGTAAAACGACCGTGCCAGCCTGGTTTGTATGGGACCCACAATTACAATTATTTAGGGGGGGGTAGCCGCAGGGTTGCCCCAACAGAATTTGTAAGGGAACAAGGGGTCCAAGGCTGACATGGTCCGTAATACGGTGTAGGATTTAATTTGCCTTCAAATATATTCCTGACCTCGTTCCCGAATAGAAATCTCCGGTATCCGCGATACTACCTACAGGTGGTAATAAATGTTAAATGTAGGGTGATTGTGGCGCCTATTCCGAGGCAGTCTGACCAATCACCTGGCTGGGATATCTCTTCTTGGCCTCTGATTGGGTAAATCCTATGGCGTCACTTAACATTTATTCCCCCCTGTACGGAGTATCGTCTGGACGCAACCTGCAATTCTGCAATGCTTTAGTGCTTATCAGGAAGTCTCCGGACTCCCCATATGCACTTCGGGTATTCTCAATTGGCGGACGGGAAGCCCCGCCGACTCCCCGTATGCGGGCGGCCGATACCGTAGCTCGCTTTCGCTGTTGTGTACTTAAAAACTCTGCTGCTGCAAAACATATGGGGTCGTCCTGAGCATCTTTGTATTTATTGTTAATGGTAATGGCAACAGGAACGTGCTTTTGTAACATGTTTCATCCTTGATGATCTGCAAATTTGTGGAATATTGTACAATTGGAAATTAAATGAGTGACACTTGACAGCATGTACGAGAAGGAGCACTTGGACAAGTGAGGATCCGGATGATGCACCCTTCGTCGTCCTCGAGCGAGATTTCGCGGAAGTGCAGGATGATCTCACCTCATCTCAGGAGATGCTTGATCTTTGCTGACTTGCTTCCCAAGCAGCGCCGATGACTATCGGGTTCCTGAAAGAAACGAACCAGCTCAACTGATCAAATTCACCGTTGATGACGACGACCCATTAAAGAGATTCAAGAGAGCAGGAATTAACTTGAGTTGCGAGAAAGATAACACCATCTCCCACAAAATCGCCAGTGAGCAACGCTGTACAGTACTCAGTATAACTTCAATAGGAACTCGAAAAAGAGTCTCATCTCCGACGCTCGTCGTTATCTAGTAACAAGGAGCACAATCGGCGAACCAGACCGAATCCAAACACTCGAAAGGAATTCTGGTATGTGCAACGGGGTACTGTAACAGTATACTGACACGCAAAGTCTCCGAATGAAGCCATCGCCGAAGACATGAAATCAAAACTGGTGTCCTAGATCGAACTCAAACTATTGATAACATCTTTGTACACAACTCGAATGTCAAACGCAAAATGCGGGGTCTCCTCTGAACGATAATTGACTTGTCGAGAGCGAGAGCTCCGTAAGGTGTAGGAGGAAGGTGTGGGCATCTCAGAAGCATATCTGGTAACTGATCTGAAGTGGATGGGAGTAACAGTGGTGTAAGGTGAGGCGTGCACCATCGTCGGTCGGGTGAGTCGGGAGTTTTGTGCTAGTTCGTTGGCATCGTTGCTGAGGCAGCGAGCGAGGTTGTACGAAGTTGGGGTTGTTTGAAGAAGACTATCGAAGACAAGTGATAATCCCGGACTGGATAACTTCTCAGCGAAGTGTAAGTGCCTTCGTGTGCAAGTGCGCTGGAGTTGTTGCCTGGAGTTGAGTGTAGAGGGTTCAAAGGACATACCTGGTGACCATGCTGGTCCAGTTTCAACTGAAGTCAAGTGGAAGAATTTCCCGCCGTCGATGAAAAAGCGAAACCGAATATATATCCAGAGCTTCGAAAGTTGAAGAGACAAGTGTCTGTATGAACAATAAAGAAGAAGGGAGGAGCGAAAGAAGAGGTCGATTTATTTAACGGTACTACCTGAACAGGCGGGTACAGGAGACGCGGCAAATCAGAACCTAGTCAGCACCCGTAAAACGAGAACAAGTCAAACTCAGCCTCCTCCCCTTGTATCTCTTACGCTGCTAGGTCATCTGAGTTGAAAAATGATTTTGACAACCTAGAAGTTGAGCGTGAAGTTGCAAAAATAAGGCTACGGCTGACTTGATGTTGCTAGTAAACCGTCAACAGATCTTGCGAGAGTGAACAAGATCAGGTAGAAAGCACTGGAGCGTATTAGATACTCTCTGGCGCTACATTCGAATTGAGCTTCAGTGAAAGGTCAGAAGATCCAGGGTTCAGAAATATCTATGAAGGGTCTTAGGCAGCCCATTGGGCTCTGTGTTACTCGTGCCCAATGCCTAATGCCCATTTTCTAAATAAAGGGTAGCCACTACGCCCCCTGGTCAAGACATATGCAACAGCGGGTAAGGTTAATCAAATCATGGGTAAACCCACTGTCAAGAAAGGCGGTTGCGCATGTCAGAAGTTTCCATTCGAATCCGGGACCCTTGAAGATATGCAAGACAGCCTCATTGGGGCTAACGACAGGTCTTCCGCTTGCTCTCCAATTGACCAGTCATTTCGAAGACATTCGTGGTCTCTTCGGTCAGACTCTCATAGCTATCTCAATCATCACATTCTCTCTGAGACGGAATTGTGCTGTTGAATATGGTTCTAAAATTAGTTACGTTTGACTGTACAAATAATTTATATATGCTATTCTGGTTGGTGCTGCTGCAGTTTTTCAATCTATCGCCTTTCGTGTGTCTTCTTTGTTTTTGATGTAGTTATTCGGTGTGTTCAACTGTTGGCAATGCATAAGGAGGCTTGAATTTGGCAATTACCCCGCCTCGCAAGGCTTGACCGACTACGTAACGAGGCATGTGTTTGGCTCGGATTGGCGTGAATGCTAGCCTCGAAATTATTGTGGCATCCGGGGCACTCACACCATTCGTTCTTCAGCTGTGACGAAAGCCGCCTTAGAAAAAGTGCAGATTTGCGGGGAGGAGGCTCTGCGAGCGGAACTATTGGTATCAGATTCAAATTTCAGTCACACGACTATAATAATTATGACTTCCTCAATCAAATGATGAACAATTGTCTCAGATTCGGTAACTGTCCAAGGAATCTCACATTAAAATCGTAAAGATTTGCCTTTGGCTTGAATTCAAGATGTCAGCCTCGTTTCAAGAGTATGTTACATTTTCATCACCTCACTCTTTACTCCGAGAAAATGAAAGTAATAGCTTCAATTGCTCAGTTCTAATATTTTTACGGTAGAATCCTCAATTCCAGACTCTTCAAATTCACTGTTGGAGAAGCTGTAGATGGCAAGCCATCCGAATTCTCAGTCCACGAGGACGCAATCGCCCAACTCTCGGCACCACTCCGTACCTTGACAAAGTCCAGCACCGAGTCTCGAGCCGGCCGCGCAACATGGAAAGAGGTGAGCAAGGACACGTTTGAGCGATTTGTCCAATATGCATATACCGGGGACTATTCCATACCCAAGACCGAGAAACGGAACTTAGTCGTCCCACCCAAAGTCAACGGCTTTCATCCCAAAATCACCGCAGAGAACGGCACTTCCACTACACCATCCTCACCTGCTGCTACGAATGGGATACGAGGACGGGTCAATTCTCTTGGATCTGACGGGACAGCCACAAGTGAGGTCCGTGATGGATCTATCTCTGAAAAGTTGGAGGAAGACGGAACTATTCTGAATTACCCCATCCCAAACAAGAAACACAAAAAGAAGAAGGCCAAGGCCGCGCTTGCAGCTAAAGAAGCCGAATTGAAAGCAGAGAAGGAGGCTAAAGACGCCGAGTTGAAAACAGAGAAGGAGTCGGTGGAGGAGCCAGAGCCAGAGCAGCAAGCAGCAGAGCCACTGCCAGCAGAACCCGAACCCGCAGAGCCAGGGCCAGAGCCAGAGCAAGTACAGACAGAGTCGACGCCACTTGCCGGACAAGAAAACCTGCCAGTGCACCACGTACTTACGGCGGACTTCAAGTCTCTCTCTTTCCCCTTACTCGCTTCCCGCGACAACTACGAAGGCACTTGCGAGCCCTCCACCGAATTCGCCAAAGACCACAGCTATTCCAACGTTTTCCTAAGCCACGCCTCCCTCTACATCTTAGGAGATGTCCAGATAATCGACAACTTGAAAGCATTGGCCTTATTCAAACTCCACAAGACTCTTTGCACCTTCGAGCTCATGAAGAAAATATTAGTGATATTACAGATCTCGCGAGATATGCATATTCGGGCGAAGATAAAGAGTTGAGTGAGAGGATTGGCGGGTTGAGGAGCCTGGTTTGTCAGTATATGGCTATACATGCGAAGGAGCTTTCTGGTGATAGTAGGTTTATGAATCTTTTGGCTGGGGGAGGACAGATTGTTAAGGATTTTTTTTAAGTTTCAGTTGCAGAGGATAAATTGAGATACAGAAGGGTATATAGCGGAGATAAAATTTTAGGTCTAAGTGGAAATGGAATTTTTGCTTTGATTGTTCAATTTGGTCATATACGAAAGTGAAAGGCGTCACTGCGTCACTGCGTCCCCTCTCTCGAATGTGAAGGGGCTAAATTTGCTCCACTACTCTTTGGCCTGGACATCGACCAGTGAATATTATACCATAAAATTTTTAAAAGAACGTAAAATTAAATGAAAATACCTTGTAGAAATATTATGAGAGTAATTTCATCTAAAATTATGTTTACAAAATGATGTCCAGTTCTCACGGTATATTCCTTAACACGTTTAGTTATTTAATTGAAGAAATTGTAATCACTGATTAAAATACAGATCAAGCAAGTGAGTTTGGCATATAATTTGAGCAGACGATTGGATAGTTGGTTAGCTCAAAAACAATAAATTGTCTGACTGAGACTACCTTTATTTCATTTACGTACGACATATCTTGGGACTTTCAGTTGACTTTCAAGAATAAATTTCGACTTGATTTATTTTGTGAGAGGGTGATGTATCTGAAAATGAGCTACTGAAATACGAACAAGAAAGGAAAACAGTAAATAACTTTTTGCAAAAATTCGATTGGTATTTTTACTTGATTTGCACTGTATAACAAACAAAGATTACTATTCTTATATAAATACGTCAACATCTACGCTATTAAAATACTTCATTACTTCATATCATTAGCTTTCAAGTATTTTCCCTTCATCTACCATCTATCTTTTCTTCTCAACGTCTACGCTATCAAAACATTACATCACTTTCTAATATCAACTTCCCTTCCATCTATCTTCTACCCCTTCTTCTCAACCCTCTCCCCTTCCCCATTCCTTCCTTTTCCTCCACTCTAAAACCCATTCCCCCTCAAAAACCCAAAAACATGCTCATAAGCCTCCTTCGCATTATAATGCAAATTCAACCCATGCCCCGCACCCTCCAGTACAAACACCTGACTCCCCGCCACATTTGCATTAGGATACAACGCGCCCCTCACGACCTCCGCCTGATTCCCCGGCACCAAACAATTACTCTGACAAAACGGCAGATCATTCTCGCCAATAACAACATCAATCGGGCCCGTGAAGAGGGGTGCTGGGGAGACGAAGAAGGAATTGGTGAAGAGCTCGCCGATGGTGAAGGTTTGCGAGGCGGTGTTAGCGGCAGAGAGGACGTCGGGGCAGAAATCGGGGAAGCGGAAGAAGGCGAATTGGTTGCCGGCTAGGGAGTTGGTTATTAGGTAGCCGTTTGGGAGGGTGCTGAAGCGGGAGGGTGTTTTGGTGTTGGCGGGGACGAGGTCGAGGGAGGAGAAGAAGGAGGAGATGCCGGTGGTTTCGACGCTGAAGCCTGTTAAGACTGTTGGAGGAGGAGGTTAGTGTGGTGCTTTACTTGAGAGAAGGGAGAAGAAGGAAATGAATTAGGTGATGGGCCTCACTCGACGTATCTTGGGAGGAGCACAAAAAATCTATTAAAAAAGCGGTTATTCTTACCAGCAGCATCAAGGTCCTTGGGATACTGAGCAGTAATAGCATTTGTGAGCTCACTGCCAAGTGAGTGCCCAACTCCAACAACATGGGAGAAAGTAGTTGATCCAATAGCGCCAGAGCGGAGCTTAGTGATGAGCTCGTGGGCGATGGCGACTTGGAGGGGGCTTTGAACGACTTGGATTGGGTCAGGGTGGGAGGAGCTCCCGGTTCCGAGGCGGTCGTAGGAGAAGGTTGTGTAACCGTTCAATGCCGCGTTGTCGACGTAGCCTGGAGGGTTGAAGTGTAAGTATGAGGGTCTTGAAAGGTGTGAGGAGGAAGGATGAACAGATGCAAAACATATTCTTGAAGAGCAAATTTTGTCATTCTTCAAATAGTGAGGTGTGTCTGATTAGAAAACCAAGAAAGTAGGAAAACGGGAAATTCTTACTGTAATCAGCGGAATAAAAATCCCAGTATGACCCATCAAACCCAACTCCATGAGTGAGAAACTGCACCAAAGACGCATTCGGCGCGCCAGAACTCGTAGGGAAGCACAACTTCGAGTTAATATTCCACGTCCCGGAGACAGTTGTTCGGGCGCCAATGACTTGCAAGGGCAAGGTGGTATTCACCTGCAGGAATTCGACAACGGTTTCAGTAGCGACGGTTTGGTTTGCAGGACCCTGGTAGTTGAGATGATAGTTCTGTGCTGACGCGGTAATGGGGATGAGACCTTGGATACAGGTTGCGTGGCCGCCAACTGAGGGGAGAATTATCGCATTGTTGAATCCGGATTTGAGGTCGCCGTGGGAATTGTCGCGTTGATGATATGTAGGTATAGAAAATGCGTTGGCAGTTATTATGCTGCTACCAGCAACGGCCGCGACGAGAAGGGATTGCATTTTTTTGGTTGTGTGAAGAGAAGAAACTGGTGTATGTTGATGAGGTAGTGAAGAGAAAGAGAAAAAAGAAGAGGGGAAAACACTCATTTATATCATATCCTCAAAAAATTATACCTCATCTTTAATTGACCACATACCTATACCGGGCTGCGCTAAGGTCGCGGAGTGCCGGTCCCGAGCTTAAGACGAAGTGGTTTAGTGATGGTACGAGAAGAATGCCGCACTAGGTAAAGTGAGATTGAAAAGCAAAAGTTGTAGTGGTATAATGGTACGTTATTCTTAATTCTGATGAAGTATTTGAAATAAGCCCTAGTTGTGTCTTACGTAGCGCACTTGGCAAGCGATACGTCTAGGGGGCTGGTCGGCGATGGCTCGGGCTTTAAATACATGTGTAAATACTGAATTCGTGTTGCTGACTTAGGCTCCCAACACATAAATACTGAATTGGGCTTCATCTGAAACCAATACGGTGTACGTTTTTACCTATTACACTGTACAACTATATACTCAAATGTGTACGATAATTCATTGGCTTTTGAAGAGGTTTTTCTTTCCAAAATCTTCTCAAGCAATAGAAATTTATGAAACGTAGGGGCATCAATTTCATATTATTATTAAAACTCGTTAGAAAATATTATTATTCTCATACACATTCATTTACACGTTACATGCGTTCGCCACTGAGCGCGATGTACAAGTACTTAGTGATCGTTATGCAGCTCACTTAGTGCAGTGATTGGCTCAATCATTAGATCTTCGGCACGTGGAGCCGAAAACGAAGTTCTTTTTTACCAATAAAGAGCCCTGTCCACTTACCTGTCTTGTTCTTGACACTCTCTCGGGTCTAGCTACTCGCTCTTATTGCCCGTAATTTGTTGGTCGAAGCTGTACGAGCCAATAGAATAGAGTGCTTTACCGAACCTCGGGGCCGAACACCTTATTTTCTTTTACTTCCTCCATACCCATTTAAGAGCCCTGTCTTCTTACCACTCTTACTTCTTGACGCTCTGCATCCTGCTCCTCGGGCCTCGCTAATCGCTCTTACAACCAATAATTTGTTCGTTAATTGTTACGAGCTGACAGATTTAAGTGTTGTCCGGAGGTCCCGGCACAAATTAATACAAATACCGACCACTAGTCGCAGGGAATAACATCATAGAGCGCCGCAGTTGCTATGCTAGCACTGCCAGCTGCGCACAAGGAAAAAAATAAGCCGCTGTAAGATTATTTGACAAGTCTGTATTTGCATTGTCTGATGCCGCAACATCCGTAACCATTCAGAGTACTAGAGGAGAAAGACTCGGAGGTTCGGAGAGTCACTACACCCCGCAAAGTGAAGGTTGGAGCAAAGCCACTTGGCTAGTTATTGAACGAGAAAGAGTGCCATTTGACAAATAAATGCAAAACGTGCCCGTCGTGATCGCAGCTCGCAACACGAGCCAAGGTGTAAACCCAATTTCATTCCAATCATTAATATCAATACAAGGTATTTCACAACACCACACCCCTCGCCCTCCTTGTTTCCTCTTCCTTCTTTTGCTCCACTCTGGCCAAGAATTCCTGTCTCGCCTTATACGCACCCTTTGACTTGCCAGCCGCATCTAACTCATCCGCAATTCCCTCTTTATCCACAAAGCCCGCCCAATCCATCGCGCTCTTCTCGACCGTATTCAGCTTCTTCTCCTTGCCTGTTCCAAGCACGCCGATACCACCTTCTCCTGGCTTCCTCACCCCGAAATGTAGATCTGTTCTTTGAGGTAGGTTTTCTATTACTGGCTCGAAGATTGATCGTCGAGCTTTTTTGAGAGGTCGTTTGGGCTTCGTGAATGGGGACGAGGGTGACGTGTCTGCGGATGGGATATCCGAGGTCTTTTGGGCGGAAAGGAAAAGTTTGGCTTCTGCGGAATGTCGGGGGACAAGCCTCTGTTCTATATGGACTTTGCCTGCGAAGTTGTAGGTTCGCTTGATCAGGACCATGCCTGTGTCTTCATCTGGTTCTTTGGCCTCGTTCAAAGGAGCAGCGGGTTTTGTACGATTGAATTCTGGGCTCTGAGAGCTTCGAGGGGAGGTGGCAGATTTAGTAGTGGGGTTCGTGGTTGGAGTTATTGGTTTGCCGGATATCATGTTTGCCCAGAGAGCATCAACATCAACTGTTGCTTTGCTGGTATCGACTAGAGCAGTTTTTTTCTCTACTTTCCTGAAGATCTCGAGTTAGCATCGTAGGGCTTCCTACCAAAGGAATAGACATACTCTGCTGCTCGCATACTCCTCGTCTTGACCAACCCACCCTCTCCCCCTTCATCATCCAGATCCCCATCTTTGTCCTTCCCCTTCTTCCCCCTTTTCTTCTGCTTCTTCAACCCCCTCTCGATGATTGCCTCATCTCCAGAATTCTCAAATCCCGCATCTTCAGCTTCCTCATCTGTTCCCCGTTTCCGTTTCGCAGACAGCGCTGGTTTCGCGGCTTTCACCTCCTCTTCTGCTTCATTATCGGACGACTCCTCATCGTCTTTAGCTGGAACAGCATCGGGCGCAAAGTCCGAGTCTTCCTCGGAAGCGTATTCTTCGTCGTCAAGTATGAGTTCGGGCGGCATGTCTAATAAGTTGTGTGTTGATTTGCCTCAGCTGTTCAAAGAAATTCTTTGGCTGGGTTTACGCGACGGATGGCGAGGCTGACCACTCACGCGTGGCATCCACCAGATCTGCGGACATGGATTAGGTAAGGCTCCGACGCTGCACCCCACGGCCAAGCCATCATGAATTTATTTGAGATTTATTCAGCCGCTATTGTCATTGAGCGTTTGAGCGGTGTGCCATCTCCCCTTCTGCTTGCATTTGCACTGAGCGCTCGTGTCAGATACGTCTATGTGCATTATATAATGCGCGTCTCGCAAGCTGGAAGTCCTTGGGCAAAAGTTATCCTTCGGTCGTTGCTAGCTTGTCAGACCTCAGTCTCAAGATATCACCGTTTCCGCTCCGCCCTCTGCTGTTCTAGGGGTTCAGGCCTCAATTGAGATCAGCACTGGCTTGTCGTCATGGCGTGCCAAGCGACCTTTGACAGTGCGTCAGATTGATTCAGGGTTTAGGACCTCATTAAGTTTAACATTTGCTAAGGGTCACAGAATGGGGGCTTTACCCCAGATCTTCATTCTTGCCGTATCAATACGAGACGAAGTGTCCCACACAAGTGTACGCCCACAAGAGTGTTTCGCCTGAATTTAGAAATTATTGGAGTCTCCTGACCAGCCGAGAGATTGTGAGAGTCATTGTGAATTTGGGAGAGGGTGTCGCGGCACGGCACCACTTTCGTGTTGGTCTCGGGAAAGCAATTGTATCCGTGCAATGGTTTTTTGCTACTTGAGCTGCTGCCGGCAGCGCGGCCAGCAAAACGAGGGTTGTGATCCATGGTGCTGCGTGCATTTGCCTTGCAGAAGCAAAGGCTGGAGGGGCGGTGTTTATGTATGTACAGTATGTTGGAGAACGACCGTGAGGGGTAGAATGTGGAAGGAGGCTCGTGATATCAGGGACCTGGCGGACCGGCCAAGCAAAAGGGGTGGCCGATTGAGGGGTTTACTCCGTACGAGGCCACACCGGGGAACAGCCAATATGGATGAAAGCGCGCATAGACTGGCCGCCTATTGGCTAGAAGATCTGAATTAAGATCGCCAAGCAATTCGTCATGCTGCACCACAGGATGATTTTGTCGATTTGGTTCGGCGCGAACAAAACTCTGGGAAACAAGCGTCCTCTCGCGTTGGGCCAAACAAAGCTGGACCCGGAACGCTGGAGTCTGTTAGCATTTTTGGGACTGAAATAGTGAAGCATGGCAGGAGGCGAGTCGTGATCTTCAATTGGCTGTCGATACCATGTTGTGAACTCGACATGCCAACTTCCAATCGTGCCCAATTGGCAGGCTGAGGAATTTCGGTGGAGAGTAAGAATTCATGCGAGGCGGAAAATGACATGTCGGATTCGCAGAGCACATATATATGGAAAAGGGTGTCCTGCGTTATAGATAACTTATACATCCCCCATACAGATAACACACGGGTGCATCTGGCCCGCCACAAAAATTTAGGGAGAGTCCGGTGTTTAGACGCTGGTAGTTGCTTCTGTGTCAACAACCACCATGTCCCACAAGGCTGCACTGGAGCCGAGAGGATTTCTTCCCGATAGCTCAGAGTCTGAATTTGGTCCACGAGTCGGGATGTAGAAATCTGGGGCGAACAAGCCCCAGGGAGCCTGTGGAACTCATGGTGATCTGTATGATGAGCAGCAGCATTGCCGTTTCATGAACAACAGGCTGAATCCTTGTACCTTCTAGAAAGCTTCAAAGAACAACACACATTTAGCTTTTGCTGGACATTGTGGTCACTGAAAAACAACATGAGATGGTGAGATGATACCATGGTGGGATCTGGAAGAAACTGGTACTGTGGCACATTTTTTAAGATTGCACCCTGTTGGATCTTGTGTCACTTGAACTTCCTTTTTTGCGGCTCCACCACGAACGTCGATGATGTGTAGATTGTAGGACCATGCCTTCAAGACACATTACGAAGGCCTCTGTCAGTGCAATTGGGCATCTTGCTAGGTCTTACGACGGCATGTACTGTAACCGCCATCGTGGGCTCTGATGCTGCTGGTTATCTAACACGAGATCATGTGTACCTACAACTACTTGGAGGTGGAGTCGAAGTGAGAACCGTTCGCTCGGGTTGGAGGCCGTCATAGCGACTTCAGACTTGGCCGAGGCTGTCACCACCATGCATAGTTATCGCTGTGAGATGCAGTGGTATGGCCTTGGGTGTGCTGCGCTGCTGCTGTGTTCTTGCAGTTGGTGAAGGACTTGCAGGAGGACTGATGCTCTCGAGTCTTGTGGAATATCTCGCCAGCTGGCCGCAGGATATTATCAAATTTAATGTAGGTTGGTACATGTACAAGCGTGAAAAGGCGCCTGGATGTGGCACAGGCAGAGACAGCGCCATGCATGAAAGACTTGGAGCTAGGACATTTCCTCTCAATCAGCCGCCATTGGCGAGGGGGGAGCGGAAAGTATATGCATGTCTCGCCGTCTCATCAGTTGGAATTCTTGAAGATACTTGCTAATAATTGGGGACCTCGAGGCTCTGGAGTCTCACTGATACCTCTGGGGCTGGCTCATGAATCTTCACATGAAGGAGCGCTCACCCGCAAAACTCAGATGAGAACTCATATGAAAACCATTGCGGGACACTGGACCAGTAGCAGGCCCATCTGTGGGCTCCCGAGTCGCAGCCTGCCGTGTTCATGGTCAGGCTCGAACTTCGAAGAGGCCGGCGACGGTTGAACATGGAGTTGTGGAGCTGCTGAGGGTTGGAGGCATGGAGCAGAGTCTGTCGAGGGGTTATTACTCCTTAGAAATGCCGATATAAAAGCTTTGCGAATCTGCAATGCTGCTGGCCATTTGAGGCCTACACGCGTCTCACTTGGGAAACGTTTCAGAAGCTGACGGCCAGCTTGGCAGTTGACAGCCTCGCACAGGGAAGCCCTTCTGACGTCTACCATTCAGAGGGCTTCAGATGGCGAATGTCCCAGGGATGGCCGTCATGGGCTGGCGGGCTTCGGCTGCTCTGAGCCATCTGCATCGCGACATGGGGGCTGCTGCAACGCGCTGCGGGTCTATGAAGCATTGTTGACTGCCAGCGAGTCGGGCTGTTGAAGTGCCTCGCGCCCAGGAGGGAGACGGGCTGCTGGATGCGAAGCGGTACGAGGGACGAGGGACGAGGCGCGAAGGAGGAGTCTCCTGAAAGGTACATAGCCAGCAGGTTGACAGATGAGTGTATGGCCGTCCTCGACTCCTCGTAGGCTCGTCCCCGACCATGCCGCTGGAGGGCCATCCTCCTCGGCGCGCACAGCAAGATTGCAGCATTGAGGTTGTGGCGAATGCAGGAGCCGCGGTGTGAACAGTGCTCCGTACCTGATGTGAACCTGTCTGAATCTGAAATGCCCTGGGCCGTGAGCATCTGAGATAGAAGTGGGTGCTTCTTAAAATAAGCTCCTCTCAAATACGGTGTATACGCACTGTAGTCGGAGTCTTGGCGTACGGGAATTTGGGGTTGGCCTGTTGTAGAAAATCACAGAGAACTCAGGAATCAGGACACATTGAAGGCTCGTCCGGTCTCTGATAGCCTCGTCCTGTCTGTCTGTCTGATTGTCTCCCTGAACTCCCTCCCCTGCTGTGCCCATTACTTCGTACCTGGCCATCCTTCCCCCGGAGCTCTAACCGAGGAGTGTCCATGTAGTGAGAACTCAGTAGTGGGTCGTGACGCAGTGAGGGCGTGCTATTGCAATTGCAATTCCCTTTGCTCCTTGACGCGGGCAGAACTGAATCAACTGGTTTCCATCCATCTCAGACGCCCGTCCTCACAGCATTTTCCGCACTGATGGCATGATGTACTCTCGCCGATGATGCCCAGCTGCAGCGCTGCCCCTCTCTGCCACAGTCGCTCAAAGTGTGGGTGGAGCTGCCAGCCTATTTGCTTGCGCTCGTAGGCTCTTTTCGTAAGCTCGTTCAACTCGTTGCCCCCTAAGTGGTGCTGCTAGCGCGCCTAGACCCACGCCTAACTGCCTTGAGCTCTTACCTAGCCAAGCACCGGTGGACTGCAAGCAAGCACCGCAAGCCGACCCAAAGCTCAGTCCTACGCTGGGAAATCTACTCCGTATTCACCTCCTTCGAATTCTTTCCAACCCTCATCCTCTCCCAACCTAGGCTTTGTCTCCATCATCGCTGTTGAGGACATCCGCCATCAATCCACGTCTGCCCCGTCCGCCGCAGAATTTCTTCTTTTTCTTCTCGTCGTTTGTTTGTCATTCCGTCTTTCGTTCTCTCGCCGTGCTGTCACCACTCTTCCGCGAGCATTCCTGGCTCCATTCTCACAACACTCGCTTCTCCTGAAGCTGACCCCCGACGAATCCGCCAGAGGAGCTTGTTTCAACACAATCACTCGTGAGGTTTGCAGCCTTTCTCTCCTTCTCTCCTCCTCGTTTTTGCCTGTTTTGCTCATCGTGCGTCGTGGTAGATTCTCCAGCAACTCGGGGCCCACGGTAATAGTGTGCTCTGCCGGACGCGAACGAGTTCAACCCCATCCTCTTCCTGGCCGCCGGCGTCCTTCTTCGATTCGGTCTTTGTGTCAACCGTTAACTCGCGTTGAATTCAAAATTACCCTCTTCATAATACTTGCTGTTTGTCGGAAATCTTTTAATTGAAGGTTCGTACTGTTAAGCTGCTTCCAGCAACGCGCTTGGGATATCTTTTGATCCGTCTCGTTAAAATCAACATCACGTTCCAAAACACAGCACATCTATCTGACCACATTCTCGATCAATATACTAACCGTGAATCCGTCGCAGATTTCCTCCCTTCTATTCCGTCTCTCCCCGACAACGTCACGAATGAAACCGGAAGTCTCACAATAAAGGGCTTTTTGCTTTTCCAGACTTAAATACTTTGCAAAGCTGCAGCATGGCCGCTCTCGTACAATCATACCCCCAACAGTCCAGCACCGTCACCATGCTTCAAACTCGCCCTTCTTCTGCCTCCGGCATCCTCCAGACTTCCTCGCAGAGCCAGTCCCACCAATATCCCACCAATTCATCTCCGATGCAACGAAACAGTTTCCATGGCATGAACAATGGGATGGGAGTATCAAGCTATCGTGGACATACGTCTGTTGCACCAATTGCTCCATATGCTTTCACCAGCACACCCAGTCTTGCTACGCCGGGTCAGCGGACGCCAAGCGGGTCACATATTCGAGCAGAGCAGAGAACTTCTTCAGCGCCCATAGTACCAACATTTCAACAGGGCGAATCTGGAGCCAATGCTCCCCGATCTCGCTATCCTGCAGCAGCTTCAGTGTCTACAACTTCTTCGTCGAGCTCTTCGGACCTTTCATCCTTGAGCCAGAAGTCAGGTTCTAGGGATGATTCAGCGATTATTGGTACGGCACGTATTGTCTCTGGAGCCCCTAGGCCTCAGTCTACAATCATATCATCCTCGGGTCTGAATCTTGCACCGCCGAACACTTCATCCCCAGCAAAACCTGCACCAGATCGGTATCGTCGACCAAATAATCGTCGAGTCGAATCTTCCAGCACAAGCTCACAAACTACTTCACACTCGACCTCTGCCTCAACCTCCTCGTTGCCAAATGTTATGCAATTTTATAGCAGCAGCGCTCAGAAGCCAGCATCTGCGTCTACAACGTCAAGCCTGGACCTACATATGCCAGCGTTCTCAAGACAAAGCACTGGAACATCGCTGGCACTCGGTGTTGCAGCTGATGACATTCAATTGAACCGAAACGCTTCCCAAGAGCAGGCAAAAAGATACCGTCGGCGAAGTATTCATACCATTGATGCCGGTGATTATGGTTATGGTGGAGTGGATCCTGCATCGGCAGGATTCCTGCAGCAAGGATCGAGGCAGAGCAGCAGTGCTAACGGCAGGATTGACTACCAGCAGCATCCTCTGCGTAGTTCCCCTATCGTGACTGTACGACCAGCTTCATCCCATGGGCGAAATGGTAGCAGCGAAAGTGTCAACTCAACTCGTAGCAGTCATCGTTCCCGACCAAGTTCTGTGAGTAAATCCTCGGTCCTCCACGACGCATTCTTGTTTAAGATACACTCACCGTACACATTTTATCCCTCACCCAATTAAATTCCATTTCCGCTCATCTCGCTAATGTGCTAATGATTCTAGGCCAACAAGCGAGAGCCAAGCGTATCGGTGGCAGCGACAAACCCCACCCAATCTTCATCTCCTGTTGCGCCAAATACGCTGGCGGCCGAGCCAACTTCTCTTAAACATGACGCTCCCAAGCTTGTAAATATACCTCCTCGTGCTTCCTCCTCCGATGCAGCAAAACGAACTGCCAATCCGTCGCCTTTGTCACAGCCGATGACAATGAGTTCCGAGTCCGCTACACCGGCCTCGAAAGACTCGTTCGCATCGGCGGTAAACGCGGCTCTTCAGCAGCCATCCAAACCAACATATGCGCAGGTCGCTCATGGCGCAAACGCTGGAAGCCCTGCCGCGAAGCAACTGGCAGCATTGAACGAGAAAGAAGGAAAGAAGAGCAAAACGTCACGATTGCGACGAGCCTTCTCATTTGGTAGTGCGGCAGAACTCCGAAAAGCCTCAGCAGAGAACAGCGCTGCGAACAATGCAGCATCAGCTCTCGATCGGTCAAAGCTCCGAAAGGAAAAATACCAAGAAGAGCAAGATGCAGAACAAGCTAGAATCGCTGAGCGCCAGGAGGCTGGCGGCATCGGATCTGGGATTTACTCTGGGCAGGGCAATTTCTTCAGTGGATCGACCGATAACCTATCTATCTCATCGACTGCATCATCCGCCTCTGTTATGATTCGAAAGATGGGCAAGGGAATGAAAAAGTCTACACGTTCTCTTGTAGGGCTATTTCGACCCAAATCTGTTATCGGTGTACCTGCAGCCGATTCTGCTCTACCACAAGTCAGCCAGGCTCAAGTATCAATGGTTACAGTTGAGGCTGAACGAGAAAAGGTTAACGTCAACGCAAATCCCCACGACCAAGCTGGAGGTGGTACCGGTTATCCTAGGCTGGAGAGAAACTCTCTGGATGCTGCCAATACAGCCATAATTGTTCCTGATCGTTTGGGGAGCTCTTCAACTGACAATTCTGGAGCTAGACGGAGCATTGTCGGTGGAGAGAAGGAACGAGCTGAGGTCCTCGCCGCCGTGAAGAAAGGCATTCTTAAGCGTAAGTCTCTATCTACTTTTCGTCCGATAAGCTTTTTAACCCTAAGCAGGCACTGGCGCAGACTCTGGCAGTTCTTCTCCTGTGATAAAACCACTCGACCCAAAGGTTCCTAACTTTCAGTTGCCTCAAATCCCTCATGTCAACGATTCGCCAAATTCATCTGCCCCATCCACGCCAAATGATGAGCAACAAGGCCACCGAAGAACCGGATCTGTGACTTTAGGGGGTGAGGATTATTTCATGTCTGCACTACGCTTCCGGAGTGATTCGAAGAGCGTCCCAAATACCCCACAGGGTACAGCCAAACGCAATGCTACCTTCAGCCCCCGTATTCAATTCCACGACACATGGCCTAGCGGTGAGTATGATCGCCGAGGAGAAATTGCTACTTGCAATCGTCTCACTCCCATGCTCGCTCAACAAATCAAAGAAGAACTAAACACTTTCAAGATGGTAATTAGCACCGTGCATTTCACACGAATTTTTGCTAACAAATTAAAACAGGAGATGGAGGTACACGAGAACTCGAAGATCTACACACACTTCTTCTAATGACACAACGACTATGGCCAATTATGTGGCCCACGAATCCCACACATCCTCCTTGCATACCGCAGGCATATTAAAAAGTTGCTATGCACAAACACAGACTTCAAAGGCGTTCATTAGGGTCGCATTACATGGTGTATTGGAGTCACTTCACATATGAGCGATTTGGTCGAACACTTTTATTTTTCATTAGACTGGCGTCGGCCGTCTCCTTCACGAGCATACTTGGGGAAGACTACGACAGGTGGATTATTCATGGACTTGAAACTTGAAGAGTAGCAAGATGAGATGTAATGCTGCAAAGCTCGCCAGAACATGGGAGAAATTGGTGTGGCACATTGTCTAGGCTGGCTATTTGATTTTTCTCGCCCTAACGACAATAAACAACCCTCTCCTCAAAAGCATCGCACTTTGATTTGTTTCATAGGCTTTGGGGTGATGGTTGCATTTCAGCAGATTTCAAGCCCTCGTCTCCTTCATCGGACTGGTTTCTGCCAATTCCTGTTACATCGCATCGTATTTCAGCGTCGGTCACCATGTTTGAGGGAAGGTTAGGAGATAGGGCATAGTCTGCGTAATCAATGATACTCTTCGTTCTGGCAGAGAAACCTGGATTGACTCTGATGCTTGTGATTGTTGAGTCGGTTTAATAGCGCCGCATGTGAAAGGGTATTTTAACTTTTTAATACCGCTGTCTAGTCCCACTTGGAATTTCTTTTTTCTAAATTAAGTGTGTTTGAGTTTATGCCTAATGCACCTAGGTAGTGCGGATGCACTCTTAAATTGTGCCCAGGTATGTCTCAGCTAGAAAAGTTTTAATTATGCCTACGACGATGATTCAGCCTTGAGTTTCAATTTCAGACTGGTTAAGGCTTGCATCAAGCATGGCGCTTGTTCATGTAACCTCATCTATCCGGAAATATATTGGTTATGAAAAGTAGTAGCCTTGTCTTGGCACAATTCAGCCTTCTCGGTAAGGCGCTAAAATATTTTTCGTGACACCCAGTTCATCCCATCTATCTCACCCTACTCAACTCCGGCGAGGCAATTAATCTGGCTTTCCGTAGCAATTATCTCAGGCTGTGGGCTGGTACCCGGCAAGCAGTCTTTTCAGCTTCTCGAGCAATCATGACAAAGTCCCAAGCGGAATCTGCCTTCACGGCGATGGCATCCCCTTCAGGGCCGGACTCAAATGGCAACGACAATACCTCCAGCAAGGTCCCAGCAAAGAGGCTTCACGGTCGCGCATTTTACGAGAGTATTGGAAGCCCAAAATTCATCCTTGCGCCCATGGTCGATCAATCCGAATTTGTGCGTAGACATTCTTCATCTTGGAGCGCAAGCACTAATACTTATTCTCTAGGCCTGGCGCATGTTGACTCGATCCTTTATGTCGCACTCTTCTCCCCAAGACCTTCTAGCATACACGCCCATGCTACATGCGCGAATGTTCAACGAGACGTCCAAATTCAGATACAGCCATTTCCAACCTCTCCGAGAACCTCTGTCCGCAGAATCGATCGCTACACTTCCTAAAGAGCTATACCTTGACGGAAATCCTGCATTTGACCGGCCTCTTTTCGTTCAATTCTGTGCCAATGATCCTGATGAGCTTCTGAGTGCTGCAAAATATGTTACTCCGTTTTGCGATGCTGTGGATTTGAACCTAGGATGTCCGCAGGGCATTGCGAGGAAGGGGAAATATGGAGCATTTCTACAGGAAGACCAGGACCTTATCTTCAACTTGATCAACAAGCTGCATACTGAATTAGATGTCCCTGTCACGGCAAAAATAAGGATACTTGACACAAGAGAGCAAACGCTGGGATATGCGAGGAACGTTGTGCGTGCTGGAGCGAGTATTGTGACTGTTCACGGGAGAACGAGGGAGATGAAGGGACACAAAACGGGACTCGCGGATTGGAAAGTCATCAAATGGTTGAGGGATCAGCTGCCAAGAGAGGTGGTAATGTTCGCGAATGGCAATATCTTAAGGAAGGAGGATATTGATCGGTGTTTGGAAGAGACTGGTGTTGATGGTGTGATGAGTGCTGAAGGGAATCTTTGTGATCCGGCTATCTTTGCTACACCGCCACCTATTGGAGGTGAAGGCAGAGAATATTGGAGGGGAAGAGATGGCAAGGGCGGTTGGAGGATGGATGCGGTTTTCAGACGTTATATGGACATCCTCTACAAGCACGTCCTCGAAGTCCAACCTCCTATTCGAAAGCCACTATACCTTCCTTCAGATTCAGAACCAAGTGCAGCTACTGAGAAAAATGGGATTGAGCAAAAGAGGAACAGGGAGTCAGGAGTAGGGGATGAAGAAGGACCTCCTCAAAAGAAACAGAAAAAAGAGAAGCGAGAGAGAACACAAAATCCCAACCTTCTAGCCATGCAACCGCATCTATTCCACCTACTAAGATCTCTCGTTGCCAAACACCACACCGTAAGAGACGCACTTGCCAAATCTCGAGCAGGCGACATCGCAGCCTTTGAGAACGTCCTCCAAATGGTAGAAGCGGTCGTGAAAGAGGGCTTACAAGAGTACGAGCAAACCGATGGCCGAAGCTGGGAGGAGGAACTAGCGAAAGGTGAGCGGCTTAAAGCTCCTAGAGAAGTAGAAGCTGGAAAGGAGGAGATGGATGAGAGTTCTGTGGAGACGGTGAGGCAGTGCGAGAGGCCTTGGTGGGTTCTGCAGCCGTATGTAAGGCCGCTTCCTAAGGAGGCGCTGGCGAAGGGGAGTTTGACGTTAAGTAAAAAGGATAGAGCCAAGATGGAGGCGGACGCAGTTGCTGCGAAAGCTAAGGCTAAGGCTGCTGAGGAGGAGGCGAGTATGGTGCCGAACGGGCATGTTAAGGTGGAGCGTCTGGAGGATGGAAGTGGGGAGACAGTGGAGATTCCGAAGGAAGGACTGGTTTGTGGGTGATGATATGATAGACTCTCTTGGGTCTATTGAGATGCTTGATGTAGGGATTTTGCGAATTCCCATTTCTTGTTGGTGGCATAGGGCATGAAACTAATAGGTAATTTGTGGCTGAGTGCTCAAGAGCTGACGCACCTTGGTTCTATATAGGAAATCCCTCATACAAGTCCACTAGAGTTATCGAAATTCAAAGCTTCTCTTCTTATCTAATCGAAATCATGCATTGCACTTTTCTAAAATGCAAACCTGTATATTGAGAAACTGGAAACTCAAGCAGCGATCGCCCTTTTCGATTTTCTTTGATTTACACTTCAAGGGAAGGACGTCTGTCATATCTTGAAATCTCGATTCAGAGAATCTGATAGTCAGTGCTCGAAGTTTATTAAAGCTCCCTGTGTGTGTATTCTGAGCGCGTTTTCACGTTCTGCAATTTTGTAAATGGTGTTATTGTTTTGAAGAAAACGAAAGAATGGATAAGGGCTATAAATGTTGTTTGCGGGGTATATGATAAGTATGACAGCAGCTTGGGAGTTGATAGTATATAAATTGCTACGTAAGCGGTATGTATTTATGTTGTTAGTTTTCACGTTTGCGGAGTCAATTGTGGAGTGCGAGTAGTAAGTTGGATGTGCTGTTGCGAGGGGTGTTTGTTTATATTTACTTTTTCGTTCGTTCTATTAACAAATTCAAAGTTTCCCATCTCATAGGTGGCTTTACAGCTTCTCTTGCCTTACTTTAACCACCAGGCTTATTGCCTTCTATTTCTCCCTCATTAAACAACTTCAAATATCCTCCGGCTTGAGGTTTCTTGGTAACTTTGCCGGTGTTTCAGGGTGGTCGTTAGCCTTGTAGGCGGTGGGATTGCGAGCATAGCATACTAGATAGCTTGGACGTTTTAAGCTTCTACGATTTGAGGTTGGAAAGGAGTGGATTTCATTGAATATAATACCTTTAGGGGTATTTTGTTTTATTAATGAGGGAGGAGGGCGGAGGAGGAAGGGTGAATCGTTTCCAGGCTCGTATTATTTTGTAGTGAATCAAATCAACTTGAATCTTGGGTCAATGAGGACTATAGAAGCTGGCAAAGTCAGGTTTTCAAGTAGTGAATAATAGGTCACAGTTGGAATAGATAGTAATCTTACGTAGGTTTGGAAATTCACCGCTTGTTAACATAGCTTTATCTAGCTTTCTATTCACTTTCTATAATACTTTTTGCTTATAAAAGAACCCGTAACCAGCCAACTGAAGAAAAAGATCAACGAACATCTCGCAGACTTGTGGGATAAAAATGGAGGGCGAGAGGATCGCAAAGCTGTCTGTTCGCGGGGATATGGATTACATGGGATATTTGTGCTTTTATCTTTGGTTAAAATTAACAGTTTCTTGGGCCCTATTTAGTGGTGGACTCGCCTAGCACGTGTTTTCTGTTTACGTTCTCAGTCGGCTGAAAAAAAGTTCGTTTGATTGTTGCTTGCTCGACTGTCTGTCATGGGGTTCGTTTCTTAAGTTTATATAATGATTCTATAAAGATTGGACGGATTCGCAAAAGTTTTGTTATTATCCAGATGCAAACTGCTATGCTATTTCAGTCGAGGGGCTTGGCTCGGAATCCTCTTACGGTAGATTTAACAAATGTTCCTGGACTAATTGGAGAGGCCTTATACTTGAGATAGGCGGTGCAAGAGTGGAAACTGTCAACTTGTGGATTAGAGAGGTAATAATGAATATGCTTTACTTGCTTTTGTAAGTGGTCCCGTATTTTATAACTTGTTCAATTTCAAAATTGGCTAGTCATGCAAAAATAGTAGATTTCGAAGACTTCGCGAAGTCAATACTGGAATGACTACGGAGGCTACGGTGCGCTTCTTAGCATCACCGCAGCTTGAGGGAAAATTAATAGACAAAAAGAAATACTATTGCCTCGTATCATTCGAAAGAGTTAGATACTCTTATTTCCATCTTTCTTTTTGCGTAAGTAATCAACCTAACAACGACAAAAATTTCAAAAAATCAAAAATTAGTCCAAAAATTAATAAAACTGTAATATTTCTGAAGTCTAAGTTCCACCTCATATCTGCAGAACAACTTAAGGGCAACCTTGTCCAAGGCCAGTGCTGATATAGTAGCAATCCGCATCCTATTTCAAATGATCAGCATAATTTCCAATTTTGCACTATGGTAACAACAACCGAGAGAAAAAGGGTGAAATGTTAGAAAGCAGGGAAGAACCTACACATTGAGTAGGCGTTACACTATTATTTCTGCTGAAATCGGCAACGAAAGAAGTCTGACTGCAAGGGTTACCGCTTTTATGCTGCCTAGCGCAGGCGGATGGACCGCCGTCTGATCCGCCCCAGCAGCAGTCTTGGGATACGCTGCACTGCTTTTGCAATTGGTGGTCAGGGGGAGGGGTTTTCAAATTTATGGGAAGGAGGAAGGTGTAACGGAATGAGATAAATTTACAGCGAGGTACTTGGCACAAGTGCTGCGAGTGCAATAACTTTAAGGAGGGTTGTGTATTGCATCTTGATTGCCTGAGGTGCGGATGTGATTCAAATGATTTACAAGTGAGAAAAGAAGAGTTGCGAGGGTCTTCGATCTGTTGCTTTTTGTGCTGATGAAATGATAGTAAAGAGAATGAAGATGAGATAGATTTTCTTTTCGAGGCATAGACAATACTCTTATATCTTCAAACCCCTCTACTGGACTGGACTTTTACATAAGACCGTTGGCCTTGTTGATTTGTTCTTGTATTCGAATTTCCGAGGCGGCACTTCTATGCCAAGAGATACCGTACTAGTTCCGCTTAACAAGAAATGGATGCAATGTCTCAAGTGTACTTTCACTTCAAAGTAATGACAAAAGGCTAAGAACATATAAGCTTGACGTCTTTTATGCTTGGCTGAAGTTCTTGACACCGTCAAAAATCACTTTCAGGCGTACCTTCTTCAAGGTGTTGGGTGGCGGAAAATTTGGGAACATGAATCGAAAATGTCAAACTCTGAGCCTTGGGCGAGCAAATATCCGACTCGCTACAAACTTAAAATTCATCCAAACTACACGTCAATGGAAATTGAGAAGAAGGTTTCAAGAGCCTCAAAGACATTGACATGACTTGCGCCAGTAGTCATCTCCGACTGCAGTTACTGGTTGAAGGTTAATTTGAGTTTATGTATGTCATCTAGACGGAGAGTTTATATGACTGTTTATATAAGCTTTTATTAGACGGACCCGGTTTAGTTTGGCGGTATGCTGTTCCTCATTTCAGCTGATGAGATGGGACGAACTCCCTTCTAGCCCCTTTTTCACAAAAGAGACATCCACGTGATGTATTAGAATTTTGTCACTGGTGAAGTTTAATGCGACTGTGGATTGTTTCTCAGTACAATTGCATCGTCGATGAACTTGCACCTTTTACACTGATAAGTTACCTCTACTTTACGGGTATAATCTTCCAAGTTATCACCAATCTAAATTTTTATCCGGTCTACCATTGGATGGTTCGTGCCACGAAGTCACCCACAACACTTCAAAGGATAAACATCGTGCCATGATTTGAGGTCAGATAAAATTTTAAAATTAGTTCGAACTAGAGTTTTCGGTTATAAATTCTAAATAAGTCGTCTTTTAACTGATCAATTATTTCAGAATCTTCAAGTGTTCTCGGCGATTTAAGGATAATTTCAAAGCTGGCCTCAAAGGAATTGGCTGGCTTGACCATTACTTATCTACGTTTTCCACGTTAAATCAACGTGGGAAGATATAAAAAAGCATTTTTTTTCCCTCCGTTTCTTCAACTTCTTTACGACCCTCTCTAGAAAAAAAAAGTCGGCACACCTCTCAAAGGAGGTGATGCATCATGATAGAAATCGCTAGAAACTTTTAATTGCTTGGCCCAGTTAGTCTTTCACATGGTAATGCCCCAGGAAAACCCGAGGCCGGTACCGAAGTGGAATTTATCTTGGAGTACTCATTCCATGCTTGGATTACCCCAGTTCTCAATTTTGCAAAGCGTCGACATGAGGTGCGTTCATCTGAGCACCAATCTTTAAAGTAGCGTCGAGGCGAGACGCCTATTGAGAAATCAGTTCCATTTGGTTGCGACACCTCAGGTGCCGCGTTTTGTTGCCCTCGGCAGGGAAGGAGTTGTAGAGTGGCGCCTTGCTCTGCGTGCCGAAACGGAAGGAAAGGGGGAGCACTTGCCTACCAAAATTGCACGGCACTACCACCTCAAAATAGGATGCAACTCACTCGCTCTTGCTGTTTTGTAGCACTGTGAGGTTTAAATGAGGCAGGCGCAAGATATAGCTCGCCAGGCTTAATGAGGTGATGAGTGGTAATAGCAACGTCGCGATTCCTCAGTAATAGAAACATTTAGCGATTTTATGATAACTTGTATCTACGTTTCTTTCCTAGAAATTTCTTAATACAACACCAGTTTTTGAGTTTCATACTAGAGGGGTTGTCAGTGAGATGGATTTTTTTCTCTTCATAACCCCTTCTATCAGCGGTGCACCCTCTCGCAGAGAGCTGCTACTCGCAGGCATTGTACTTTTATTGCCGGGAAGAAGAGGCCGTTAAGATTTTAAGGGATAGGAGAAGAGTGGGAAATTTTCAAAAGGGAGGTATCACCAGAAAAGACCGTATTCAATGCCGCTTTTATAAGACGCATTCACTTCATTCTCACCCAAGAATAAAAGGGTTTTTTTGGAGCGTTGAAAAGACACCTTGCTTAGATTCACTTTTGTCTTTCCAATGGTCCCTAGGTATAGCACTGAAGATACAAGACGCGTTGTTGGAGCGGGGTTAATGTTCTGCGTGCTTTTCTAAGACTCGGCTATAGAGATCTAGAGGGTTCACGGGGTTGCCAGACAGCGACTTCCCCCTTGCATGGAGCTGTTTTATTGGTCGCGGTCACTTGTCAGCCCCTCTCTGTTAAGGTAATTAACAATGACTTAAGTCACTCTTTACTATAATTGCAACTTTAAGCAACATCTTCAATCACCGTCGCAACCTCCAATTGCGGTTTTGTAGAAAATACTTCGAAAATTGAAGACCTTCCACATAAACTACGACTTAAGAATTCACCGTAGAGATTCTTCTATTAATCTTCTTGTTTTGCACATCAATTGCTTTTAAATCATTTATAGCGATCATTGACTTATTTTGAACTTTGAAGTCCTTTTCATATAATCTCGCCTGAAAAGCCAAGCAACCCATAATGTGTTAGATAAGTAACGGAATACGCGAATTTATTTGCAAATATTACTTTCCCTATTTGTTTTTGGGCACTTTTATTCACTCGCTCGTATCTATCTCTGGTTCAAGGGGTTTTTTCGCCCCTTCGGGCGAAGTTCTCCCGATGTTACACCTACGTTCTTTCTGGGGTTGAACAAAAGAGGAGAAGATCAGTCGTGCAACCTTCCAATATAATCGCCGACGTACATGTACGCCGAAAGTGCGGGGTATAGTAGGGAGGCCCCTTGGAGGGGCAATGCCGAAAAGGTTATTAGTTGACTGCAGAAGTTTTGGCTACCCTTACTTTTAACATCTTCTCCGGACATGCAATCTCATTGACTCTTGTTGAGTTTGGGATGGAAATCCTCTTGGTTTAAAATCTATTAAGATCTTCCCTACAATCAATAACACGATATTTATTTTCCCTATAAAGGCCTATTCGAGAGCAAGATGGCCGATAATAGTATCCATGAAGACCAGGATGGCACTTCTCCGCGTCCTTTCTTGCAACGACACTTGACAATTCTCTCAACAATTGTAATTGCTCTAGGAGGGTATGCCATTAATTTCCCGCTTCAAACCACATAGGAAATGATTTCCACGTCCACTAATCAATGTAATCGCCACAGAATAACCTTCGGACTCGATACAGGTCTAATCGCTACAACCATCGCCCATTCCTCCTTCACTAACTATAGTAATTAACCAATTCCTTTGTTCCTTCCCATTGAATCTCCCATCTCCTTGCTTGAGGAGACATTTTATCTTCCAGCTCCTCT